>UXSR01005406.1:33853-87604 GCA_900604375.1 Mesocestoides corti | reverse complement strand
CAACCAGAGAAGGACACGACTGAGGAGCAGTATATAATGAGCGGCGTGGCCAGCGCGGTGGACTCGGATGGAAGGCGCCTAACGCGAGGCTCTGGCTTCTGATTGGTCAATAAAGCCTGTTCTGTTGTACCAGTCTTTTACCTATTAGGGCTCGGGTATTCTACAGTTGTGGTGTGGTTGGCGTCGGATTAGGGCGCAGACATGTTGGACCACCTGACCGCAGCCAATCCTGTGTCCCTCTGCGTTCCAATGGCAAGCGAGGAAGGTAAGTAGCCAACCAGAGAAGGACGCGACTGAGGTGCAGTATATAATGAGCGGCGTGGTGGACTCGGATGGAAGGCGCCTGACGCGTGGCTCTGGCTCGTGATTGGTCAATAATGCCTGTTCTGTTGTACCCGTCTTTTTCCTATTAGGGCTCGGGTATTCTACATAGTGTGCTGTTTCTGTGGCGACGTCTGGGATGCACAGATATGTTAAACCACGGTGGCTTCCGCTAATTCTCTCTCCTTGGAAAATAGCCAGCCAGCCAAAGACGGCCACCAATGAGAAGCAGCACATAATGAGCGGCGCAGTTGGCGTAAGGTACCCCCATAGACGGCTCCTGACGCTAGGTTTTTTCTTAAGATAGGTTTTTAAAGCCTTGTCTGTGGAACCGAGCTAAGCGTTATTTAAATCAATGTTCGACTTTAAATGCTGCATATTGGCGTGTCAACGAGGTTGTAATAATGTCAGTAATCAAAAATGACATAAGATATACCATATTTATATATGCAATATCCTGATACGTCACTACTATCCGATGAACTCTTCGTTGTGTCATTGTTTGTAATGACATCTTCATTATGCACGATTTAAAACAGAGAGGATTTGCTATACGGAAGCCATTCACGAGCTCCGACGATTATAATAACTGTAAACGAGCAACATATTTGCCAGTGAAAGCAGTTAATAAAATACTTTGCATAACATCTTTCAAAAAAGCTACCCTAAAAAACATAAAGAAGCCTGCCTTTTTCGAAAACGTATTTGTGTCTTTTATCCTAGATCTTTAAAGGCAAATTTAATTCTAAAAATGTATCACGACTAACAAAGACTAAAAGATTTCATACCAGCACATAGTCAAGTAAATTGTATGTTGTGCGTCTTAACGTAAGCAAGAAGAATGTGCTGTAACTTGCAATATGCCAGCCTATCTTTTCATTTCAAGGCACATTCAACTTCCAAAAACAAAACTGAAAATATGATTGTCAAAATTAACAACCTACAATCGAGTGAGTATTGCGCAATAAATTAAATTAAATATATTTTTTTAAATCTAGAGCATATTTTATTAGTGCAACGACTTAAAGAGGTTCATTCTGGAGGCATTTTTTTGAATGACACATAAGTGTTATTGCCATCAAATGGTCCAGAGGTTATGTATTAACATTTTCTTAATTTTACACTTGGTCTTCTTGGAAAGTATGCTATAGGTCGCCTCCAATTATTTTTTTGTATTTTTAATCGACTTTTTCACACCTGTTTTTTTTGACATCTAATTTTCGTCCAATTAGAATAGGAGGTTTTGGCCTTTGGTCACTTTAGCCAAAGTTCTGTTCTGTGTGCAATGCCTCCCAAGAGAAATCGTCGAAATTTCGTTGATGACGACGACGAACCAGCCCCTAGGACTGCTACTCATTTCGATAATATATCGGATGATGAATTACCGAAACGAAAAGGTGGTAAAGGTAAACAGATAACAGGAAACCGTAAAGCAATGCAAAAATCGAAACCGGATGACAACCTTGAAAGTGCTGAACACACATCCCAATTGAAAGGGGAAACCAAAAAAAACCATAAAGCTAGAGATCTGGATGAAGTCAGTAGTCAGGCATCCAAGGAACAGGACGAAGCTTTAAACCGCAAAAACCCTAAAGTTAAGGGCAAGAGGAATCGGAATCGGTATGAATCGAGTACGGATGATGACACTGAGTTAATGAGTACTGAAAGGTCTGCTGAGACTTTCAAAACTGGGGCTAAAGGGAAATCTAATGCCAAATCTAACAAGAAAGTAAATAAAGGCTTGAGCCACATGTCCGACGAAGAATCGGAGCCTTCCCAAACCCATGGTGACTGTGAAGTCAGTGATTCTGATATGAGTTCAAGAATCAAGCAGAAAGCAGGGAAGCGTAAAGAAAAGCAGAAGTCGAATGTACAGGAGGACTACAAAATCTCAGGCCACCAACCTCAATTAAAAGGGGAGGGGAAGAAAAATCATAAACCCGTCGATGATGATGAAGTCGCTGGACCAGTACGTTCAAATGCAAGAGTTAAAGGCAAAAAGAGTCGTGATAGACTTGATTCCAGTGGGGATGAGAACACGTCGGTTCCCACTGGGAAAAAGTCCTTGGAAGATTGTGGTGTTAAATCGAAAGGGCAAGTGCCAATCAAATCTAGCAAAAAACAAAAGAAGGGCTCGAAACGTTTGTCGGATAGTGAAGAAGAGCCACCTTTGCCTGCTGCTGCTCCTCAAACATATGGCGGCTTTGAAGTAAATGATCCTGGTGTTGATGGTATAGATGAGGAATTCTACAAGAAAAAACGGAAAGCTGGTCGTGGAGTTAAGGCCCAGGAAGCCAAGACTCAGCAGGAGCCACGAACTGTCACGAAAAAGGGCGGTAAAAAAGGCAAAAAAGGTCGTCCTGGTGATGATTGGGGTGATTCTGAAGACGAAGAAAAGAAGCTGGCTGAAAAGATGGCTGCCGTAATGATAGAAGACGAAAAAGAAGTTGGGGATGATATCTACCAACCAAAAAAGAAGAATAAGAATAAAAAGAACACGCGATTTGAGGCTTTTATCGAACCTGAGCCCGAAGAACCAGAAGAACTGCGCGGGTCTGATCCAGATGAACCTAAACTCACAGAGCCTGAACCTTCAACGGAAATGCATGCTGAAGCCGAGGCTAATGTAGCGGAGGCAGAAGCTGAGGCTAATGTAGCGAAGGCAGAAGCTGGTGTGCATGACTCCCTTCCTGACACGGAAGAAGTAGCAAAGAAACAGAAGTCACCGAAGATTTCACGGAAGGAGTTAAAAAAGCAAAAAAAACGTGAGGAGTTTACTAAAATGGTAGAAGCTGCGAAGATTTCCACCGTTGCGAATGCTGGGACTTTGGACAACTTCTCTCTCTCACAAGTACGTTACGCTTGTCAGTTTGTTCTCTTGTGACAAATTCAACTAGTATCATTAACAGTCTTAGCCTGTCTAGATTTGGGCAAGGTGGTATTTGTAATGCAATGCATTTATATAACTTAACTTCCTAGCACACATTTATTCCTAGGTACGAATTGTTTTTACAAATCATTGTCAAATAACTATGAAATCCTATTTTTTGCGATCATTTTGCTTGGAAAACGGCCATGTTTTTGCATTTAAATCCAGCGTTGCTTATGCATACATGGGCTACATTGGTGACTATGTAATTTGCATCCTGTTTTAGGTCTTCCGATAGGTTTTTAAAATGGTGTAAATAATAATAATAATTATTATTATTATGAAGGTGAATTGGGGTTTACTTCTCACCATCATGTTCCTTGTGGCGTAATTGATGTGGACCGAAGTTTACCTTAAGTTTCTCCAGTGTATTAGGTCAACACACAAACACGACCAAATAACGCTCTTTTGCTACTCCTGAGGAGAATTGGCCCTGTTCTGCATTTTTAGGTTATGTATGCCTTTAATAATTGCATCAACAAGTGTCCTTATTTGAAGTAGTGCAGTTGTGACAATTACGGACTCACGAGAGTTGGGTATCCAGGTCTAGGGAATTCACGCCGTCAGTTCTGAAAATACCACTACTCTAGTTCGTGTCTAGACATTTTACTAAAGAGTTTCGGATCGAACAGGGCCAGATATGTTCAAGTTCTTTGCATCGAAATTAGTCTCTATAGCTGTCACTGGGTGGTGGCTGTATGGTGAAGTTTTTTTTTAAAATCTTATTCTCTTGTAGGCCGCCGGAAAAGCAACGGTTAACGAAAATCAGTTGGACATAAAAGTTGAGGGCTTCTCCCTCTCCGCAAAGGGTAAGGACCTTTTCGTCAACGCCTCGCTCCAAATCACTCATGGGCGGCGCTACGGCCTTTGTGGACCAAATGGGTATGTCTCACTTTAATTAGCTTTCAATTTTTGCCAAGATAATCTCCAGCATTCATTTTAGGCACGGTAAAACCACCTTGCTTCGCCACATAGCTGAACGTAAACTCGCGATTCCAGCCAACATTGATATTTTGCTGTGCGAACAAGGTACGCTCTGAAGCCAGGATCATAAAATTTTTCTGTTTTATTGCATGAGTTGTAGTTATGCGCCGGAGTCATCCAAAAGTGTAGTTCTTTATTCTGCTGAATGTTTCCACCTTTTATGCGTTATTTAGACAGCTTAAGGAACTAACGATGTCGGGCTGGTTGGTGCAGTTTACCACTATTCTGGTAGTTTAGAAGCCACACCAACAGTAAGGCGAATACTTCATGTTTCATTTTATTCCAGAGGTGGTTGCGGAGGAAACACCCTCAGTTCAGGTCGTGCTAAACTCTGACACGAAGCGTCTTCATCTCATGCAGGAGTTGGAGGAACTAAAAGAGAAGATTGAGGCATCTCACGACCCACAGGTCCTCGACCGCTACAACGAGGTAATGCACCTATGATCCTTGCCCTGTTGTTGTGTTTCTATTGAATCATCAGCTCATTTTCCTTGACTTTACAATTGAGATGTAAGACTGTGTCTGTGACATAGGTTTATTTTGTCTAAGCAAGTTTCATTACGTTGAGGAAATGTATTGTAAAATACACAACTAATACAAAGCACTGGCCGCACCGTTAAAAAATCTTCAAGTTCTTTCATCAAATAGGTTCATGAGGAACTTGTCGCGATGAGGGCTGACGCAGCCGAGGGTAAGGCAAGACGCATTCTAGCGGGTTTGGGATTTACTGCCGCCATGATGGAAAAGCCCACCAAGGACCTCTCGGGCGGTTGGAGAATGCGCGTCAGTTTGGCTCGTGCCCTGTTTCTGGAACCCACGTTCCTCCTCCTCGACGAACCTACCAATCACCTAGACCTGAACGCCGTTATCTGGCTCGATAAGTGAGTTGCCTCCTCCGCAGGATCTCCCTGTCCCCCTAGTTGTCACGCGTTTTCCGTCTGGTCGAGACACTGCTTTTGGTGCATTTTCAAATTGTAGTTACCTACAAGGCTGGAAAAAGACTCTTCTTGTAGTCTCCCACGATCAATCCTTTTTGGACAACGTCTGTACTGACATTATCCACTTAGACCAGCAGCAGCTCTTTTACTACCGCGGTAATTACGGTAAGTTGTTCGGTCTGTGATTGCTTTTGCCAGAAACCGTGTTGGTAAATGTTAGTTTTAAGTAGGATGATATCGTTTATTTAAAACCTATGACGCCCCTGTTTCAGATCGCTTTAAGACAATGCTGGCCCAGAGACGCCGGGAACAGTTGAAGGAGTATGAGAAGCAGGAAAGACGCTTAAAGGAGCTGAAACAATCCGGTATGAGTAGCAAACAAGCCCAGGCGAAAAACCAACGCGAGGCTCTAACTAGGAAACAGACGAAGGGGAAAGCAGCTCAAAACGCGGCAGAAAAAGAATCCGCCGACACCAAACAGCTGATCGCCAAGCCCAAGGAATACGTCGTCAAGGTGCGAGTGCTCTAGGTTTTTCGTTAAATTATACTCCTTTTTTCTGTCTGATAATGCCTTGCGCCGTGATTGTCAAGGAGACACTAATGTGCTCCTTCGGCTACTGGCTTGGATCCGAGTGCGCGTGGTTTTGGTTCGTTGACGGCAAATGAAGTGATCCACTTTTCGTCCTTCCACAGTTCCACTTCCCCAACCCCCCGCCTCTGAGTCCACCCGTGCTGGGCCTCTTCAACTGCACCTTCGCGTATCCCGGTCAGAGGCCTCTTTTCAAGAATGTGAACTTTGGCGTCGATTTGCAGACGCGAATCTCCATAGTCGGACCCAACGGTGTTGGCAAATCCACCTTCATCAAACTCCTCACTGGTGAACTCACTCCTGTAAGGACCTGCCACGGCACACTTGCTTTGTATCTTTTGTTGTCAAGGTCGTTAGCGGTAATTTGTTGACATCAGAGATTGGAGGCACTTAACTGAGGCAGCAGACTGAATTTCTTGTAACAAAGCAGTCTCCATCGTGTGGTTCGCTCTGCGAAGCCGAACCTTCATGAACTTACTCCCATATGCCCAAATTTATCGTTTTTTTGAGTTTTCTCGTTGAAACTTCTAATTACCTGGCCGCATTGTTTTATCTATACCTTCATACATGATTCTATGCAGCCTCACTTCAAAGTGCTGAACATCAGCCATAGTGACTGGCCTCGCAGATGGAAGCCATAGCCATCTCGTCACACCGAAAGAGTTCGAAAGTCACACCGTTGTCATCGGTCTAGACGAAACGCATCTACCTGTGGCCAGCAGTGCTTCTGGGTAGTATTTCTGATCAAAAATTACTCGTGTTTCAGGTGGAGGGTGAGCGGAGAATGAACCATCGGGCGAAGATCGGCAAATACGATCAGCACTCCGCTGATCAACTAAACATGGCCGAAACCCCCGCCGAATACCTCATGCGTCTGTTCAATATTTCCTACCAGGTAAAGTCACAGCGTTACTTCTAGCCCTAACCACCTTTTTGCCAATGTTTGTGAGCGCCTAGTCAGGAGGCATTGGCATGCTTTGCTGACCGGCGCTATTTTTGCCAGTGTCCTCTGATTCTGTTGAAAAAGTCCAACCAAAGTCATTCTCTGGTCTCGGTGGTGGTAATACAGTGATTTTTTTTTATTACCAGGAGGCCCGAAGCACTCTTGGCAAGTTCGGCCTGGAAAGTCATGCTCACACCATCCCCAATGCAGACCTCTCGGGTGGCCAGAAGTCGCGTGTAGCCTTCGCCGAACTCTCCAGACGCGCGCCTGACATCCTGATTCTCGACGAGCCTACCAACAACTTGGACATCGAGTCAATCGACGCACTGGCAGTTGCTGTCAACGAGTTTGAAGGTGGTAAGTACAAGCTCGTGTGTGAATCGGCCGCTGCTGACGCCATGGCCGATGTTAACTGCTTATGTTCTTTTAAATTCGTGGCATTTTTAAGGATAATTGCATTGGATGCAACATTTTTCCAGTGACATCTCACTCGGAAGTCCTGATAGAGCACACGGCCTACTTCTGAGTACCAGTACCGTTGTCTTGATAGCTAACCCAAGCCTATACATAATGTGGTAAAAATATTGTTAATCACTGCCTATTTTAATTTTATTAATCTTGACTAAATAAAAGCTACTTTGTTTGTTGCACCTCAGTGTTAGTTTACAGATCCAGCCCAGCCGTGCTTCCGCCTCTAAGTGGATACGCAAAGGTCGCCAAATCGAACCTAGTCCTAAGTGTACTAGTCGATTTATTTAGCGAAGTTATTTCTACGCGCTAGATGTGTGGTTGGTTCACGCCTGTGTGCGCTGTGTTGACAGCACGCTGTCTGAAAAGGGGGGACATTGTGTTGGCGAATGAAGTGAACGAAGTAACGAGTGTCAATCAACACAATTTACATCAGATTGCTCTGACAAATTTTGCTAAAAAGTCGCACGGCCGGGAGACTACTGCTGTGCAGTTGACGATCTCAAAATGGTGCAGCTGTATTTTATTCCACCCGATGTTCACGATACGTGCTTTTTGCTCTGTAGGTGTCATTGTCGTGAGCCATGACGAAAGACTCATTCGAGATACCCAGTGTATCCTTTGGGTTATTGAGGACCAGAACATCGTCGAAATAGACGGCGACTTTGACGACTACCGGCGGGAGATCCTGCACGCCCTTGGAGAAGAACTGGCCAATCCGAGTAAAGTTGCGGCTGCCGCAGGCTGCCTTGAGTGATCCGCCAAATGAGTGTGATCGCTGCCCGTCTTTCACCCAAATTTGTGTCTGTGACATTAAAATGAACACACTAGTATTTCTATCCAACATGATGTGCCAGTTGTCGTGGGCCAAATACACAGTGGTTTTGTACTTCTTGATTGTGCTTGTGCGTTAGGTGAACAACCGCTGGGACATTGCAAATTAATTCACGACTGATTAAATCATCTTCAAAAGCCCAGCAAACTCTACGAGAATTGTGTGAATCATGGCCGATCCGTAAAATGCATGTTCGTCGCATGTGGTTCCGCTCAGTTGGGGCCCCGTCTTTACAGAAGAAACCCCAATTTCTGGGCATATTTTTTCTGCTTGATGAAAATGAGATCAACTAAGCAGAATCTTTATTATGGAACCATACAACGAAAATGCCCATCGAATGTAACAAACTCCAGTACCAAGATGGGTAATTTAGAACTACTGAAAAGGTGACAAAAGCTATCGATAGCTCTTCAATGAGGTTTCGGCTGATGCGTCATAATTCGTCGTCGAATGGATATTCTGGGAGTTTCGACCATCTGAAATTGCAAAAAAAAGGGCAAATCAATGTCCTAAGCAGTGAGTAGCATCGACAGGAATAATGAAGGCTGTAAGCCGTTACAAGTCGAGTTTCGCCAGTCACTCACGCTCTTAGACCGAATCGACGACACTGATTTGGCTCGGCGTTGTTTAGTGCCTCCATTTCCACTGGTGAAAGTTCAAAGTCGAAAACCTGAAACCACAAATTACGGCAAGCATTACAGTTGATGGAGGTAGGGAAGGGAGGAAGGGAAGGAGGTCAGGTTGGTCACCTTGATATTTTCCAGTATGCGTTTGGGGCTGGTGCTCTTCGGAATGACAACAAGCTGGCGCTGAAGTGCGTGTCGGACAAGAACCTGGGCGGGAGACTTGCCATGGGCTTTCGCGATGTCCAGGACACAGGGCAATTCCAGAGGGTTGGCGTAGTCACTAGGGCGGTGACAGTGTTGGCAATAAGAGGCGAACTTTGTGGAATTCGGACTAATGCAAAAACTTGTTCGGTGGCGCAAAAAGGTTCTTTTACGCTAACAACGAAAAGTGCGAACGTGTGGGTGCAAACCAATTGTCCGTGAAGCGAAAGCCTCACTAACTTGTGCCAAGTACGGTGGGAATGTGTTCGTGCGCCACATGCAAGCAGTGAAAACAGAGACGTACGGAGAAGTTCCCGGCGACCCAAAGGGCGCATAAGCAGTCACTGGGAGTCCAATCAGCTGGGCATACTTTATAAGCTTCTCGTTGAGGAACACAACAGACGACTCTATCTGGAGCATTGCTGGTTTGATGCGTGCAATGGCCATAATTCGATCAATTTGGGCTTTGTTAAAATTGGAGATGCCTATGGATCTGACAAGTCCCGCATCGACGAGTTTTTCCATCTCCTAAAAATCGAAATTCCATTAAGAAAATCCTATAACCAGTTGACATAATATCCGAGAGGATAGGAGCAGCTTTATAGACCAGAGACAAGACAGGCGTCAGCGGATACGACCCTTCATTAGCTTCCTTGAGTGTAAATGAGTGAGAACGCGTGAAAGAGTATTGGTGACAGTAACCAATGCAATAGCGAGGAGCCAGTGATATCATCTGGCCAGTAAACAGGCTTCACTCTGGCGCTATCGCTGACAGTCCATTACAGAACTTACGCCAACTTACAAGGTTTCTATGGCGAAAAATATTCGCTTTATAATTTCACAAAGCCCGTGAGGGGAGCATATTTACCGGTTAGAAATTGGACCTACCCTCCAAGTGTCTTCCAGGGTGAATGGGCCACGCGATTCACCTTGACGCTGAAACAAAAAAAGGAGATGCTCAAAAAGGCAAACGCCGCATTAAAAAGAAAAGAGAAAGCGTGCAAGGCGGGGGGTCTCGAAAATATTGATGATATTTAATGCTCCTAGGGTGATCCGAAGTTAAGGGACACTTCTAACCATGTACGCCGGCCATCCACCGCGCACGGTGACACAGGTGCCCAAACACATAACACTACAAGTTTCTCTTCGTTTACAACCCGGAGATATTAACCAAAACTCTGTCTGCCTCTCGTCAACAGGTCAGGAGTATTGAAGGTGGTTGAACGACTCAATCTCACTTTGCTTCAAGGTCCCGGTTGAAAACAATCCTGCACATATTTCTTTTCCTGAATGGCCAGTTTCGTGAATGTAGACTATGTCAGCGTTTGTCATTGGTTCTCTGAATGTGCACAGCAACACAAAGCCCAAGGACGCAAGATGGCTTACCAGTAGATGCACAGGCCAGTGTACGTAATACAAATCGACGTAACTGAGCTGCAGCTTTCTCAGACTCTCCCCGCAGGCCGGTCTCACGTCCATTGGATGATGCTCCGTTCCCCAGAGCTGTTAATAGGATCACAGTAAAAGTTACCACGTGCATATCTCTCAAGGTGTTGAGGGAGAGTACCATAACAACCTTGGTTGTAATGAAAACGTCCTCCCGTTTGATACCACCTTCGGCAAATTTGACCTTCAGGGCCTCCCCAATGTCCGCTTCGTTTTGATATATGTGTGCCGTGTCGATGTGGCGATACCCGGCGTCTAGAGCAGCAGATATTGACGTCTTTACGACTTCCCTATCCGTGGTCTAAAGAGGCAAGGGAAGAAAAATCGACAGGGGGCAGCGGTCATTTTCATTGGGTTGTGTGCCAAAAGCCAAACTATATTATTCACACAAAACGTATTGTGAATTTATGTCCCCAGATTAAACAGTTGCAATGCAGAAACATATTTCAGAGATTACAGTAACTCGGAGTGCATCTCGACTAGATTATGCCTCTATCTTGGTTAGTGACCAAACAAGGGCTGGTGCACTTGCATCTAAAAAAAAATTGACTATATATTCAAGTAAAAAGAACGCAATGATGCTGATCTAAATCGCTAGCTTGAAATGATGCAGGTAAATTTTGTTTTAAATCTCGAAAATTTACGTGTGCGCATTATGAAGAAATGACTTGAATGCGCCTGGTTTTGAGCATGCCAATCACCTGACAATGTATCTGACATTTAGTATGTACATTTCAGAAGGCGTTAGAATTAACCCACATGGATTTACCTTGAATGTTCCCAATCCAATGACTGGAATCGAGTGACCACTGGGCATCTTCACGAGAGGAATATTGGCAGACATTTAGGCTGAAATGGATTATCAATTATGGGTGGTGATATTCTTTTAGAACACATTTTGAGGTATTTCCTGCAGTTAAAAATGAATTGTGCTGCCCAAAGCACAAAGGTTGTTCCTAATTTCTGCCGTTTTACTTCTGACTGATAAAACGAATGAGTGTGCCTACCAAATACTGCATGAAGCCTGGCTACTTAGGTTAGTAGTTATTGGTTCTTTGACGGGATTAGACCCACCCATATTCAAGTCAGCCTAAAGCGACTAGGGTGGCTGATTATTCTGCACAAGGAAGTATGCAAGTGGGTTGCGGGAAACGGTGACAGAACATCAAATCTTAGTGGTTCGCATGGAAAGGCGAGTGGTACAAGATAGTAAGCTCGATCGATAGGTGCAATGATCGCTAATGCGGATCTGCTGACAATTATTAAATAAAAACGGTGGAAGTAAAAACATTGCCCTGTTGGAGACAAGCAATGCATCTTAAGGGCTCACCAGCATGGTGCTTGTGCAAACTACTCCCATCCCTCATTTTCCAATAATTAAGTCATTTTTAACTACTGTTGTTGGTCGGATATTCGCATATTAACATGCGAGATGGATTAGAACGGTAATTCCTAGTTCTCGCATTGGTCCTATTTTTAATATCCCTTGCTACAAAACCATAAATACACACAAGTATTCTAGTTATAAGTTGATTTCAATTAACAAATCCACTTTGTATATGTGTCTAGCGTGTAAAACCAACCAGCTTTCGGTTAATTAATATCATCACATCTACAGAGGGGATTTTTAAGGAATACCATAGCACCAAATCACAATGACTTTATTATCGTTATGATTACTGCGTAATCTTACATTAATCTAGGGCCTAATTGCGGATGCAAGCAACAATGGCCAAAGTAAGATGGTACAAGTTGAGAAAAAAAATGCATAGTTGTTGAGGCGCCTTTTACATCATTATATAGTTAATGGCACAAAAGGAAGTATGCTATGAGTTAGTTAACGAAAAATAATTCCGAGAGAAGTGAACATCCAAACTCAAACTAGACTAAGACCCATCTTTGGCACTTGAGACTAGCTAAACAAGTTCATGCGCTAACGCAACCAAAATTCAATTTAATTAAAAAAAGAGAACATACATGCTGTACAGACAAAAAACATGAAAAATTAGACATATTTAGCTTTGTCATCAAAAAAAACAGAATTTAAAGTAAACTAAAGTGGGTACAATGTGTAATTACACCGTGATAAGAATATATTCAATTTCAAGTACCAGAACCTGCAAAAATCAGAGAACTAATTTTGGTGAAATAAGCGATCACGTTTGTGGAAAGCAGATAGACAAATAGTCATTCTAACATTATTTTTAACACGATGTACTAGGACGACACACAGGGAAAGGTGATTGTTTTTCCAAATAATTCAATTAAACCCAAAATAGAATGAATAAAAAAAAACCACTAAAACACAAATTAGAGTAAGACTGCAGCACAGTCTGTGCGATCCGTTTGGAAGCATGCTAGCTCTCTTACAATAGGACAGAAGAATTGCCTCTCCAAAAGCCTTGACAGAACGCAACAATTTTAACTCGAGGATTAACTTATAAATCTTCCAGTAATCACAACACCATGAGCAACAATAGAAATTCAGGGATGATACTCCCTTATAATATATACTAAACAGTTTTAAAAACCGCAATTTATTGCACAGACTTTAATGTGCATTAAGATTCTGTTAAAAACGGTTTTATGTGTTATGGTGCAATGCACCGTAGTGTGGTGTAGTGCGGTGTAATATGCTGTGACGTCGAATGTGGGCGCAGACATGTTGGACCACCTTGCCGCAGCCAATCCTGTGTCTCTCTGTGTTCCAATGGCGTGCGAGGAAGATAACCAGCCAACCAGAGAAGTACACGACTGAGTTGCAGTATATAATGAGCGGCGTGGCCAGCCTGATGGACTCGGGTGGAAGGCGCCTGACGTGTGGCTCTGGCTTCTGATTAGTCAATAAAGCCCTTTCTGTTGTACCAGTCTTCTACCTATTAGGGCTCGGGTATTCTACATTGGTGGCAGCGGACGCGTTCGAATTACGCGAATCGGACCCCAGCCCTTTCTCTTCTATGGTCAACACAGGCAAAGACCCTTAAATGCCAGCTGAATTTGTCATGGCGTTCATCCAATGTCCAAAAAAAAAATGGATCCAAAGACATTGCCCGGGATTAGGACTACTGCATCTGAAGAGGCATTGGCAGCTCAGCGACGACGACTTGGACAGTGAAAGCCAGCTGGACTGCAACTGCGAAGGACGTTCAATGGATGATGAGTCTTTCCTGCAAGTCTACAAGAGCAAAGTCTCTCGTCAACTATTCGCATGGGCCACTATCCTGCCAGATGTGGGGTGTGGAGAGTGTCGAACTGGATATTTTACCAACACCGGAAATCAACAACAGTGCAAGGAACCAAGCCAGAAGCTGAGGACAGCTTCACTGCTGAGGGGGAGGCAGTGTTGCGTCGGATCAGAGCGCAGACATATTAGACCACCTGGCATCAGCCAATCCTGTGTCACTCTGCGTTTCAATGGCATGCGAGAAAGGAAGGCAGCCAACCAGAGAAGGACACGATTGAGGGGCAGTTTATAATGGGCGGCGTGGCCAGCGTGGTGGACTCGGATGGAAGGCGCCTGACGTGTGGCTCTGGCTTGTGATTGGTCAATAAAGCCTGTTCCGTTGTACCAGTCTTTTTCCTATTATGGCTCGGGTATTCTACAGTGGCGACGTTTAAGGGCGCAGACATTGGACTACGCTCAGACGTCAGCTAATCCCCTGCCCCACTGCATTCCACTGGCATGCAAGAAGACAGGCAGCCATGCAGCGACAACCACGACTTAGGACCAGCATATAAATATTTGCGTTGACAGCGTGGTGGACTCGGATGGACGGCGACTGGCGTTTGATTGTGACTTGTGATTGCTCAGTAAAGCCTGTTCTGTTGTACCAGTCTTATTCATACTAGGTCTCGGGTAATCTACAGCATTAATACATTAGATGAAGTTGTTATTTGCAGCACCCAAGCTCAATTTTCAACTTTGGTTAGTTGGCAAATTTTGCTCGATTTACCTAAACAAATTGCAACCTAATGTTCGTTAATGTAAAATTTCTGTGTAAACTACATCTCATTGACACATTTTAGTAAATTGAGTTAAACGATCGCTATTCCGTCTTTAAAAATTGTCAACCGGATGCATCATTTCCCGACCTTCTATTTATTGATGATGTCTCCTATTAATATTTATGTAAAAGTTGGATTTTATCAAAACTATTCCTGTCGTATGAGGTAGGAAATTTGTTAGCAACATCAAAATGAACTTTTAGCAATGGGCCGCTCATATTTCAACCTTCCTATGTTATAACCCTGTTGCGAATCGTGTTTATTCACACTCCTTAATCCGATCGCTCCATCCTCCGAAACAGGGCTCTCCTTTTCGCACCACGTCGCCAGCCGCGCGGATCCTCAACTTCCCCTTCATTCGCACGAATATTTACCTTAAATTATCCTCACACCTAGGTATCAATGCTAGCTCATGTATGACTCACACATCCGAGGAATAAATACACACGCGCGAATGTCACACACAACAAAAAGACACCAACTTCTTTGGGTTGGTCTGGTTTTTTTCCTCATCCCTGGCACCAGGGAAGCGCAATTGGGCCAGGGTTAATGTAGTGGCCCCGTCGTGGTTCACGACCACATGCTGGGGCCCAAAACAACTCCTTTAAAATAACACGAACAAAGAAGGCGTTTATCAGGACTCTAGACGATTTGACACAGCCATCTTTTCAATGTTAGGTGTGTAAGTGCACGTGTGTCCGTAGGTGCACTTGTGTGGTACTTTAAAACAGAGACGATGAATTAGAAAGCTGCCAATGAAACGTTTCTCAAATAGGTGGTCACTGACGACCCAGGTCAATGTCCAAGGCCAACAGTGCCGTCATGGAAGACAGCAAACCATTTTTCTATATAGCATAGTTGAAAAAAGCATTAGCCTTACTGATGTGAAATTTCGCTTTAAAATAGCAGGAATGCAATTACATTGCTAAGCCATCGCATCATATTGACATCGGTTCCAAACAATGTCCAGGTTGCCGTTAGAAAGGTTCTGATAAGGAATAGGTTTTGTTGAATGAATTTGTGGGGTATGTGTCGATAGCGATGTGCTCCACAAGGAAGATCTTTTTGGTGGTTATATATGGTACTTAGCCAAGTGCCTTTTGCACACAATTTCGCAACATTTTTTCATTTTTGGTAGGCTTCAGTTCTTCTCCTGTTCTAGGCAACTAACTAATCATTACCACTGTGCTGGTGAGCGAAATATTCTTCAATGTATCATATTTTTCACATCTACGACGTTCCCTTTGGTATTGAAAGGCGCTAAAGTCGTTTGAAGTCTGTGTGCAGACACCTATTTCCCGACAAGGCGTGGCAAAGACTGCAGTTGATTTATTTATCACAGACCAAACGTCTAGCGGTTCTCCGACAACATTCAGCACATTGCCGAACTCAGGCTCGTCTAGTATCGACGACACCAGTACTCTCGTTGTAATGCTTATGACGTTTCAATAGACCCTTAAAGTGCGCTTTTAGGTGGACATCGAAATATTGCTAGGGTTATTTTAAGTTACATACTTGATTATTGTTGTTAATAATGGTATATCCTACGAAGATTCATGTGTGCTAATTTAGCGTTTGTTATGACAATCTTACACTTTCCTTTAACAGTTCCTAAACATCTTCCATTTAAGAAGAAACACTAAGTAAATGGTGTTGAACTTTTACAAGCCACACTTCACTCCATCGATAATGCACATCAACCAAATGATTTTATTGCACAAACCTCAGTTTAGTACTGCTCTTGACCTTTTTCTTCCAAGCAGCTGAGAAAATGCGTTGCGGTATATTAGGACGTACATACATTTGCCACCACTCTAGATGCTGACTCACTAGTACAATCTGCTGCAAAACAATTCGGTCAATTTTATAAGCTGAGTTGATCAAAATCCTCTTTTTTTAGAAATCAATTTCCGATTCGGTGTGCTGGCTTTTCTATCAGTTAAACTTCGATATTTTCGTCATGACGACCTTTACTTTTGCTTCTTCGAACTATGTATCAAGTAAAATTATGTAAGTGTTGGCCCTGAAGCAACCTAACTTCAATTATTCTTATTTCTGTCACACAATCTAACATGAAAAGGCCATAATGTAAATCATACCAACTACATAGATCCAGCATCGTTTAGTAGGAATGTCGCTTTGTCATAGTTGCGTGATGCCGCTGCCGATAACTTGATGAGTATTAGCCCCAAATTGCCTTTACGTCAAAGGAGGAGTGTCCCTCGGATAAGTCTCCCTTAAATGTTTCACATCCGGCTTTGACTATCGCAATGGAATGACCGATGAGGGGGGTTTTGCAGACGACTGAATAGCACTAATTTCAACATTCAATCATGAAGTTAAGTTGTAGATGGCTTTGAAGTTTACAGCCATTGACGACTGCAACAAGCGCAAATGGGGGAGAAGGGTTCAGACCGAGGAGAATGAGCAGTCGCGTCCGAATATAGATTAACTTCTTTTTAATTAATCTAGCCTGTTTAGAAGAACAGTTCTGTTATTTTCGATGGGTATCTCCGTTTTATTTAGAAGTTAATATTAATTTCAATGACTAATAAGTTCATAGCGTAGTGACGTGTGCTACTCACGTTCGAGCAGACACCCATTTTTAAACCGTTTCTAGAACGGTGTGAACGAAGGGGGTGGTTATTTGCGATACACTTGTTGTGAATCGCATTGATTTACACTCGTTAATCCGGCCACTCCAGCCTCTGACAAAGGGCCCTCCTTTTCGCAGCATGTCGCCAGCCGCGCGGACGTTCATCTTGGATTATCTTCACACCTACGTCTCGATGTTAGCGCATCTATGACTCGCACATCTGAGGTATAAGTAAGCACGCGCAAATGCCACACTCAACACAACGACACCAACTTGGTTGGGCTGTGAAGTAAACAGTTAAGTCTATATTCTCTCAGGTCTTCTTCATCGTGGGTTGAGGGAAGCGTAATCGGGCCAGATTCCATTCAGTGGTCCCGGCGTGGTTCAAGACCACATGCTGGGGCCCACAACAGATTGGCACTGAACAGCATGAACGAAAGAGGTGGTTAGATGTGATATATTAACACTGAGCGAAGCATTCCCCACCTTGGTAAAATGTCCTAAACATTCATTCCTCGTCTACTGATTACCAAATGTGGGTAACCTTCGACAAACACGGAAAAGCACGGTGATTACCTGTGCACCATTTCGGTAACACGTGTGGCCCCGCGCTTTGAATCCCTGGAAACGCATTAAAAACAATTCACTCGACATTTTCAATATCAAACGTCATTATTTCTTTGCCTTGACCACTTCAAGTCCAATTTTTGCTAGTACAAACCCACCGATTTTCAACGTACCAAATACTGACTGTTCGGTTAGCTGTCAAGACTTAAGTGTTTGTACAATTCACTTCGTCAAGGGCGAGGATTACAGCTCTACCCCCGAAATAAATATTGTCGTTTGTATCATCATAGCAGTATCAATTCTGCTAGATAGAGAACTCTTGCCTCCTCAACAGAGCACGACATCTTAAGTCCACCTCCATTATCGTCAAGTGGTCTGAATTTATCGGTGATAGGCGGCGTGCGTTTCACGGGCAACGACTTTGTTGATGCATCATACCTCGCGAAGTAACCAAGAGAGAAGTGAGACCAGAGATAGCGAACAGAACCGTTTACTAGAAAGCTCAACCTAGTCGCGTTGTGTTGACTGATACAATTGAGCGGACTGGTAAAAATACAGAAGTCTGAAGGGTCACATGGATACGGTGGGCAGTGGTAGTGCATGTGGAGGGGTGATTGGGCATGCCAACCTGCGTGACTGACGGACATGCCGTGAAAAGGGGGTCGTGTGTGTGAGGCTGCGACGACAGGGTTATTGGACGTGAAGTAACACGATTCTAAGCACTGAGGTGTCGTTCAAAGTTACCTGCTCATAAGTTTCTCTTTCATCATCCGTCTTAAATTTATTCCAATATTTCCATTCCTCCGACATGGTTGTCTTATTTCACAAGGGACCATCGATGTGTCTGCGCCATCTTGAATCTTCAAATGCACGCATCCACTTTAATGCTCTTCATATCGTAACGTCTTTCGTTTCCTCAATCTACGCCTTAAAATCTAGCATAATTACACCTTCTTTCTTTTAAGGAAACGCACTTAGTTCCCACAATTCGTGCTTACGGAAAAACCGTGAAAAACCATCTAATTTAATTGAACGAAGGAAGCCCAAAACATCGGATCAACATTTTTTGATGCGCAACAAAATCACTAGATTCTTGGGGCTGGTTTTAATAAACGGTTCCAATCAGACCCTGTTCAGGGATGAATCCAAATCCCACTTACTATTCAAAATTACAGGTAAATGGAACAAACTACTAGGAAACATTCTCAACATCGATTTTCGAAATGCAAAATATTGTTTGCAATGCTTCAGCGACGCTGTTCAATGCTAACAATTGACTTAATTCTAAGCGGCAGGAAAAAAATTAGCATACCACAATTTTGGGCACTTTCGGAAATAGGCGTCAATGTGACTTACAATGTCGAATTGGCCTTTTTTAGTACGTGATTATAAGAATAATCTTCCAATTACGAGATCAAACCTGATTTCTCGAGACGCCTGCAAGCTTTAGTGTCAGTAACGTAGATCGCCGGCCAATTCACTAGAACACCAAAGCCAACCAACAAGCATGGTCTCATTGCTGAAAAGGACACAAGGCAACCTGATTGAAATTTCACTCAACAACTAGAATTGTTCTGTAGTTGCTTCTCCGCTACCCTGGCTTTCTACCGGTCCTTTTCCACTTCATAAAGTGGAGGATGAACAACTCCAGCAGCAATTGCCTACTTGGCTTCATTCGAACCAATCGCTGCGCTGCCCTTGTAAGCGTGACAAATCACGTGATGCACCCGCATCCGCCAAGCGCGTTTGACGGAGCATGCTATCAGCCAATGGCTGAACGCCCTCCCTGGTAATGACGCTCTACCTCGGCAGCACACTGCAACAGCGCGCCAGTGTGAAACTGCTTCCGTCACTTCGTTTGTCAAAACGGTGTGCGTGTCTGCATTTTTACGCCACATTTTCCACCGCTTCCAGATACAAAGTCTTCTCGAAAATGTGTAGCTTGGGATCAACATCACAGTTGTCGTGGAAGTGCCTGGCACTCAAAGATTTTCCGCGGAAAAAGGTTGTCAACGCAACTGACGTTCGCACCCCAAGGCGGGTCACCAAGCCCCCAAACATTCAGTGTTATAATACGGGCAGTGAGTTGATTTGTCGCATTCGATCGGTCGTGGATCCTCATGTGTACACCGTGTACGCGCTGTCCCCAAAAGACTGGGTTGACGACGTGTGGCAGTCGTCAACCAATCTTCTGGTCATTAGCGACTCCTCTCCCGCTGGAAATCAGGCGGATGAAATCGCGAAGGTAAAATTACTCAAATTTTGAGAACTCACTTCACTTTTTCGATTTTCTCAGTGGGCAAAGGTTATGTGGACTATGCTGTAGTTGTCTTTTTGCTACTCGTAGAAACGTAGGATTTAAGCATAAGGAGTAAACTAAAGGTTCTACAGCTACCGTATGAATCAAGGCACCCTAAGTACCCGACTAAATTGACACACAAGTTGTTTATCAAGCTGGCAAGTCCCTCAGTTTGGTGCCTTGAAATGCACATTCCATATTCAAAGTCTATGCCTACCGCGGCTAATTCGAACTTCGTTTACTGAGCCTGGAAGAGCCCGCAGACACGACAGGATTTCGTGGTCGTTTTGCGCGGTCTGTTAATGGGAATAGAAATGTTCGCTTGACTCAACCAAAAGCTTTTATGCCTTCGAGCAACAAATTGTTGTGTCCGATGTCGGTGGGTTAAATTTCTTTGCCCTGTAGGTCGGTGATTATCTAATGGAAGGCACCGGGAAGGTTTTGCTTATCGTAAACAGTGAAGGCTGCCATTCGCCTGCGCCAGGTTCGCAGACGATTGCTACTTCGCTGGACGCCCCACAAGATTTTACTTTACAACGCGACGATTGGGGTTGGAAGATTCGTGGAAATTGCTTGTGTCTTACGAATGCCCGAGACGACCCCGTGATGGTCGTGGTCAAGGTGAGCATCTCGTTTTAAAATATAGATTAAGTTTAAACAAAGTTTTAGGCAACACGTGAGTGCAGCATGACCTTGTAATTGTAAGCGAATTCTATTCGCAACAGTTCGGTGCAGTAATTAGACTGTGGAACCATCTTATGAGCCTCCTGCAGCAGGACCTGACACGAAAAATTTCAAATAGAAGCCTAAACGCAGATGTACATTGTATTCAGTGTTGCCACTAGCATGTTAGCCTTACTAAAAACACTTTTAGCTTGAACACTTGGAGGTCTTCCCTGAACGACTGGCATCGGCCTTGGACCTTCTTGGGCTTGAACCAGTGGGAAATGCTCGTGACCGCGCTCCGTCACCAACTCCACTACTTGCATACAAATCAGTCGATTCCACTGATGAGGTACTCCTCCTTACTTGCACTAATCTGTGTTCGTTTCGATGGTATGGCATGCTTTTACCACGTTATCACTTTGTACAGTGATTTGTCAGGGTCTCATCCAACTGAGCCTGAAACTCCACAAATGCCAAAAGTTTTTTTCGCATTAGAAGACACATTACGGCGCTTGTTGCACTGGGCTTTCATCAGAATTTTTGTGTATCAATGTACCTATGAAGGCATGTGAAGTTGGGACTGGAGAAATCCCATTTCAGAAGGCACTTTGCACTTAGTCATTGCTAAGGGATGGCAGCGTCACACACCAAACTTGATAACTTGAGATTGTCTTGTTTATGCCTCTTCTTTTCTTCAGAAATTTGATGCGATTAAGAAGGTTTTTGAGCAAGCACATGATCGGGAAGTTTGTGTTATTTCAAAATCAAACTTGCCGGCCGATGGTTTTTCTTGGGGCGATTATTTCAACAGACTTGAAACTACTCGAATCGGTCGGTATCCAGTGTGGGCGGATGTTCTCACGTCGAGCTACACGATTTGCCAAGGGTAAATCCACAACATTGCAACCAGCAAGTAATTTAGGATACTGTCAAAGTTGCCCAAACAGTCGGGACTAATGTTGGCGTCGTCTGTACAAACCGCGGGTGTGGGTTAGTGTGTTCTCTAATTAAATGCGATATCTGAAGGGCGTCGGAGCAATCAGTGGATATCGCCGCGTGGCATGGCCGCCTTTACACTTCACGTCGACTTGCCACTCTCGGACACACCAAGGTGTTGCGAATTTTCGCGTCTCCTATGTTGGCTGCAGCACATTTGTTCCCTTGCGGTTGCAATGGCTCTGCGTCAACTGATTGCTGAGTCCGTGGGCATCGACTGGCGTCAGAGTGGCCAATCTGGTCGCACAGAACAGGACATTTTGGCTGTAAGCACTTCCGCTACTTTTAACCACATGACTTATTTTCGCCTCTCTTGCTAGTACACTTGCATCCGTGGAGATTTACGTCAGTTCTGCTTTAGGCTCCACATCACAGACTCGTTGCTGCTTCAGCGATTCAGATGTATACCCAAGCCAAACTCCTGGTAAGACCTAAAACTGTTTGTCGGTGACCTTGACGACTGGGGAAGCTGTGTCCTCCGGTGGAATTGTGTTGAAAGAAGGCCACAGTTTGGTCTTTGTACTTAAACGCATCTGACTCTGAATTTAATGAAGCGACCTTGTAGCTGTACACCTTTCTTGGGGGACCGGTATCTATTTGAAGAGAAGCATAAGGCTCTTGTGTTGCATGCACATTTTAGACGCTTGAACTGCCCTCCCCGGAAATTCGAGTCAAGTGGCCGAACGATGTTTACGTCGTTGATGGAGGATCTAATACTTACACCAAGGTGTCAGGAACCCTTACAAGTGCTAGCCTTTCAAAACCAGATGAAGCCAGGTGCCTCATCGGTAATCCTTTATTGTTTTCAGAGGACTGTAGCTTGTTGGTTGGGTTCTTACCTATTCTTTGCACCTTCCGTAGGCATTGGCATAAATGTCTCGAACACGAAGCCTACCACTTGTCTGCATGATGTCATTAGGCAGATTACAGGCCAACCAAAGTCACTACCATCGGAAGCCTCTGTAATAGCCTGTACATTGAATCACCTAGAAGCACTTCTTGGCCTGTTTGAATCAGGTGGCCAGAAGGCCATCGGAGAGATGTATCTGTCTAGTTGGATGCACACGTGAGTCTCAAATTAGTGTTACTTTAATGTTTGGCTCAACCCTAGCTAATTTTGTAGAAACACTTGTTGTGGGCCCCAGCATGTGGTATTGAACCACGCCGGGGCCACGGAATTAACCCAGATCCGATTACGTTTCCCTGATACCCGCGATGAAGAAAAAGATGGGAGAGGACGTGGACACAACCGTTTACTTCAGAGGTCAACCACGTTGGTTTCGTGTGTGGCGTTTGCCCGTGTGTATTTATACCTCGGGTGTGTGAGTCATACGTGCGCTAACATCGAGACCTAGGTGTGAGGGGGGAGTTGAGGATCCGCGCCGCTGACCACATGCTACGAAAAGGGGAACCCTGTGTCGAAGGTGGTATGACCGGATAAGGGGTGTTCACAGAACACTTCCGTAAACCAAGTATCCCGCTATGGTGTCTTGGCAACCATTTCTAGTGGTTTTTTTGGATTATAGATTTAAAATGGTGCTGCCTCAGGCTTTAATAAGTATGAAACGCTTGTCCCATAGACTATCAGCCCTAGAGCATTGAAACAGGTGAGGAGGTGCCAGTGCATTTCACTTTCAGAGGCCAACGTGTAAAGGTCTGTGAGGGCCAATTTCGAACTGAATGCACCATCGTTGGAGTTGATGATTTCGGGTACCTCCGGGCAATCAGCAATGAGGACAAAAACATAGTTCTTCATCCCAACGGCAATTCTCTTGACATGCTGGCTGGTTGTGTGATTTCCCGTAATAGTCAAACAGCTAAATAAAATCCAACGTTTGCCGTGTTATGGAGATCTGTCCCGTTGTCTCACCGTTCGTCAAATTTGTTGGCCACGTGGACTTATCATTGTGTGACGACCTCAATAAATTACCTTTTACAAACTTGTTCGCTGTGATCGTCTTATTCTTAACTGACGTTTCTCGTTAATGATAGCACACATAAGACTGCCTAACGGTTTTATGACGTCAGGGTCTACGAATTGGGTGTATGTCACGGCTTAATAAACAATTTTTTTGTTTACTATTCATTCTTTTATTTTCTTTTGATACAAGAAGCTTCTAAATTCTAGCTGCTGTTGTAGGTATCACATTTTTGTAGCAGATGCGTCAACGTTCACGAAAACTACAAGGACCGTGGTTCCAGATCTCAAAAATATACAGAATCAACGTCTGATTAGTAGATTCCAGCCAAAGTTCTATTTTTTTTCTTGGAATTGGATTTATGTGAATTTTAGCCTAGCTTTAGGGGCAAGTTGTATGTAAGTTTGTTTGTAGAAGGTAGTTTGGGGTCATTTTGTCATTTCCGACGTATTGTATACTGCCAAGAAGGCTGCTTAGGCTATCACAGAGTTGTGACTAATTTATGCTGTTAGTTGCTTACCACAACCCGAGTGTCAGAATCGGCCGTGCCACATTCGGTCCTGGAGATTATTCAGCGTTCTAATGCCGACCTAGACCAAGCCGGATGCGAATCGGATCCTGGCCATTTAGGGGCTCACATAATTGGCAAGAGGCTGTTGAACGCACCATATGCACACAGACGTTAGACTCGTTATAGGACTTCACAAGAGCAGAAATATACTTCTCAGACGCAATGCATCATGCAGTATCTTTAAGCAGAATGTTTGAAATTATGAGCTAAAAAGTGTAACCACGAAGCAAACATCAAACGTTGTGATGTGTGGGCCGTTATTTATTCATTTTGAGAAATGACTGTACCAAACACTCACTTATGCAGGGATTAAATTTTAGAGATCAAAAGAGAAAATGACGAATAAGTATCATGTAATTAGGCTTTTATCTAATGGTCCAAAAATTTGTAAAAAGAAAGTACGTTATTTAATGCGGACGAACCTGAAAACAACGTGGATAATCCATTTGGAACGACTCAGAAAAATTATGGTTACAGGCAAACCGTAGGAAGATGACTGAATGTTATGAGTGATAAAATGCAAAGATATAAACCAATTGTTCTTATCGACATGCGAGCATTTCTCATACGATTATATTAGAGTTTGAGTTCGAACAATTATTCGCAAATAGCCTACATCTTCAGCACATTAAATCTCCAAGGAGTTGTTCGAAAGAATTAAGTTGAATAACGTGTCTGTAACTACAGACGTGCTCATGCGAGACGAGAAAGTATAAATTACTTCACATTTTGCAACAAAACGACAGTATCCATTCATTTTGACTAAGAATGCTGATTTTTGAAAAGTAATTATATTTCCGTATATAAATTATCTCTTTTAATTTCACAAGAAACACAGTCTCACAACTAAACCACACAGTTATTTATGCGTTGCATTCACAAATTAATTTGTTTAGAACTAGCTTAAGAGATAAATATTCGGTGGACGCAGAAGAGTGAAGTAATTTAACTGATTTAATTTCATTATGACTGAATCTTTCAGTCACATGGCTGCAGTCCGTTAATACGCAATTTTCAAAGTCAAAAATGTTTTAGGTGCAAACAGCATAGTAGCAATAAAATCATTATCGAAAAGCTAATTTGAATTGTTTTAATGTTTTTCCACATGCTTGGTCTTTTTGACTTACTGCGTTGAATTTGTCTTTAGATTTGTGGGTTTGTATTATAACGTAATTTAAGTCTATAGATTCTAGAACGTGTTTGAGATTATATGTATCTTTTACTAAAATACTCAAGTTTGAGATTCATTACCACGAAATAGTGTTTTAATATAGTGATCTTTATTGCTCTCTATTGAGTAAGAAGCCTTATGTAATTTGAAGTGTTGTTACCATAGGTTGATAAAAATAACCAGGGTGTATTTGTTATCCATGGCATTTTTTGCACTTTTTTAAGTACTAGCCTCTGTTTACTCGTCATTTTACTGTGAATTTTACCTGTTATCCATGAATCACCTGTCGCACTTACTTAGGGTAATTGAGATACTATGTGCTGCTGTCATGTCATACATCCCTGGGTGTCCGGCGCGTAAAATCCATCAAGTGTATATTCTGTCCTTGATGTTGACTGGGTTCGGTTTGTCATGTTAAATTTACTTTTTATTCAACAATATCAGTCATCAGTCCATACTTATTATGCATTAAATGGCTGTACCGATGCACTTGATGATATTTAATATTCTTATTATGGCTATTCGTAATTTCATATTCACTCCAACATTACGTCCACTTTCTTGCTACAATTTTGGTATCAATTTATATAGTTGAGTTGCTAAAAAAGACCCATAGATGTATTTCACTAGCCTGAAAACATACAATTTTTTTAGATTAATCTGCTTGCTCTTGCAGACATTATCGCTGCTCTTCATTGAGCTTTAAAAGCATCAAGACGATCCCGATTCCTTTCGTGTGTTGCTTTTGTTAAAATTTAAGTGTAAAAGCCTTTTTTTTCTGGTGCCATCTGGCAAAGGCTTTATCCTGTAGATTTTTATAATTGCAAAAGATGTGTTGCATCTCCTGGTGCGGATCGTTTTCAAAGCCGTCTCTAAAAGCCATAAAGTTTCACCTCGTAGAAAGCCAGACGTGTTCAAGAGGGGGGTCACCAATTGTTGAAGCATCCTGTGTGATTTGAGAACCACTTCGGGGCCACGGGAT
Source organism: Mesocestoides corti (assembly GCA_900604375.1). Taxonomy (NCBI): domain Eukaryota; kingdom Metazoa; phylum Platyhelminthes; class Cestoda; order Cyclophyllidea; family Mesocestoididae; genus Mesocestoides; species Mesocestoides corti. Next base: position 61,552 of record UXSR01005406.1, on the reverse strand, counting down.
CTACACTGACGAGGGGAGATTCAAATAACGTGTAGTTAGGTTGACGTAATAGCATGGGTGCACAAAGAAATGAGTTATCGTAATTAGTGAAATCGGTTAAAATCGACCTCTGACCGAGCATATCTACGTGAAGTACGTTAAAGTAAATTGATTAAAATGTGTTCGCTCACACTTGCTAACTGTGCTTCCTTGCTGGTCGTCACAGGTGTCACCATTCCAACTTGTAAATTCGACTGCTGCCACACGCTAACAACACGCTAGTTCCACATTCCACATTCATTGATCCACACCATGTTTATGCACGTTCCATTTATCCGACTACCTTCTAAAACTAAAGACTACTATTCATTTTTTAACAATTTCTGTTGCTAATTGTATTTGCACTTTTATAATTCCGTGTAGGTAGATGTTCCCCTCGTCCGACTATCAACCGTCGCCGTCGTCTGAGTTCATTCCCCCACTCGATGACAAGCAGCAGTCGGAAAACGCTGTCGAGGCAGTCGATCTTGACGCCGTGCAGAAGATTCAGGCAAGCATGCCTGCAGCTGACCCAGAAGCGCCAGTTGGCTCGAACAAGAACCCAATTCGCATCATCCAGCAAGGAAGCCAGTTCATTACAACTCAGGACGTCTCCGACTCGAACTTGCATCAGATTGTCCAGGTACTCGCCAATCAAGCCCTCGTTGACGAAAGTAAGAATGGGGGTAAAGTTCTGGCTATTTACAATCGACTGACGAATAAGCGCATCGTATTTCGAGTGACACATGGTCGACGAAAGCGTCAGGGAGGCGAATTGAGTGAAGTCCGGGATCACTATAGCCTTGCTCCACCAAACGGAGGCGAGCGAAAACGACGGCGTGGTCGGCGTCCTGGGCAAAAGAAGAAGACGCCAGATGAGGAGGATCCTGATTTCGAGCCTGATCTGCCCGAGGAGGAGGTGCTTCCGTTCCCCATTGTTCGAAAAAGGGCACCAGCGAAGTCAACGGACAATAATCTGGTCACCGGAAGAGTTTCGAAACCGCCAAAGTATCTAGTAGGTTAATCTCAACTTCTGAGGCTACTTAGAACACTGAAAATATGCCGTGCCAGTTATTTGGGCTAATTTTTAACCACCTGGTGATTTCCACTGGTAGTTCTCTGGTAATTTTTTTGGCCCACTTTAGCCGAGGATTTAATGTTACATGTTCAAGAGGGGGGCGATATTTTGTACATTCGGCTAAAATCTTATAAGCAAATTGCGGACTCCCTAGCATATTGTTGACTATGCATACACTATTTTTCGCACCTGCCTTTGATCGTCAAGTTAGCTGCAGACTTGGAAGGCGAATTTTTCCTTCTACCACTGCAGTTAATTGAAATTAACCCAAATTGCAAATCTACTCAAGTCCGCAAAAGTACTTAGCATGAGTTAACTAGTTAATTTTACCAAGCAGTCAGTAAAAGTACTGATCGCTCACTTGAGTGCTTTTGCTCAGGTGGCTTAAATTTTCACGCAATTTTGTGGGTTTATTTGCTCGAGCTTAATTTTTTTATGTCTCTGGTTTATAAGCTTGAACCGCTAATTTTCGCACGGTACCATGCTCTTAGGGCTTCTTCCACTGTATTCCATTACAATTTACTCTGGTAATAGAGTTAGCAGGTGCGCACGAACTTTTTAACGAAAAAAAGTTATGATTGGTTTTTCACTTGGGTACTGCCTGTCTAAGTTGCCCTTTTTATGAATTCTTCTTATTTTCGCCTGCAGATCAAGGACTACAAGCACCTTCGACTGGAGGACCTCAAGGAGGATGAGGACAGGGGGGACAGAGACGCCGCCAATGTTAGTTCCGGTGAGGACTCGAATGTTGGATACTCCGATTACAATGCCGGCAGCGACCTAAATTCAGAAGGGGAGGAGAATGCCACGATGAAACCTCGTATGTTGAATGCCTTATTTGTAATGTTCAAAAGTGCCACTGACTTCTATGCTTGCCGTCTCTCCTCGGGGGGACGCGAACCTGGCTAGCAGAACATTTTTTCTCGAAAATTTACATTAAATTATTTAGAGCTAGTCAACTATTGTCCTGTCGACAACGATTATTCGCCTACTTAATAGATTTGGTCGAGTGATTTGATGGTTTGGTAGATATCGAGCTAGAAAAGTGTTTAGGTGAAACTTCAAATTCTTGATTAGCATAGACCACTCGCGAGAGAGTTCAAGTGATGACAATATTTGGTCCCAATGTCCCTTCAAGTAACTAAATTAGTCTGTTTACCGGAGATGTTGCTCATCCATGCTGTCGGTTTAGGCTAGATGGCCACCAAACTTTCCAGCGGAAATCGGATTACTGAAGGAAACAGCTTCAAATCGGTTGGCTAAAGTTGAAATACCCTCAAACTTATCCTATTCGACAAAGTAATTGCTGGATGAGCTATGGCTTCACGACAAGGTATTAAGACAAACCTGCACGAAACATCTTTGTATAGCAAAAATGTTGCGCCCTCTACGCCTGCTTACTTCAACTAAATTTGAGGTTCACCTCAACAGTAGATAAGTGCTGAGTGCCAAGTGTGATGTCAACAAACAAATATCAAGCCCTGCTTCCGATTCCTCTAGTGTCGCGAGGTTTCGACTGTCAGCTGTGTGGAAAGTCCTTTGCCTCGCGAGCCGGCCTCTCTCGACACAACATGCTCAAGCACAACCCGGACGGCAAAGTTAAACGCGTGGGACCCTGGAGCGATCCCGTGCTATCGGCCATTCGCCGGCGAAACCGACTGAGTGAAGTGCGTGGTGCACAAGTTGGCATTGATACCTTCCACTTTAAGTTGTCAACTGCTGCGCGTCCTTCGTACATCTTCATGTAGTCTTATATATCCTGATCTTTTCACCCTTCTTTTTGTGTTCGCTCTGTCCAGTCTCAGACTAATCAAGAATAAGCCAATAACCCACATAGTTTCTAGTTTTTCGAGGATTTAAAAGTACAGCAATCAATCTAACCAGTGCAAAATAGACATGAGGTGACTGCAGTTGCTTACATCTGACCTCTGTGTGTCACTACCTGTTCAGTTGCTTATTTAAGTTGGGCGTTTTGCCCACTTAAAGTGATCTTTTTATTTTTTAAGGCCCTTGAAAAGGCTACCCCGGAGGATCTCATTGATTTAGCTGGCCCAAAAGTCGCGAACGTTTTGCCACTGTGGGATTATCTGTTTCTGCGCAGTGAAGATCCCTCCCCTGGATTTGCAGCTCGTACCCCCGTTCGCCCTCCCAAACTCTCACGTCTCGTTTTTGAATACCTTACACTCGTGTCGACCTTTCGAGAATTCATTGAGAAACAGTTGGAGTTGGTAGATAAGGAGCCCTGTGATGCGGACTTGAAACAGGAGCAGGAGGCGGAGGAGATTTTGGCTGGCCAGCCTGCCCCCGCTTCTGTAAAACGTCGACGCTATCTTCAACGGCTACGGCGACAAAAGGAATTAGCAGGTATCGGAAGCAAACTCTTGCCCAGTCGGATCTATTTGCGATTAATGAACGTGTTAATTTCGTCACTAGGCGCTAAAATTTGAGAATGTGTGTGTGTGTATTGGGTGTGATGACGTCATTATCGGCAGTTGAGCCTAGGGGACTCATCGTTATTGTTAACTTTCTCGCCAGGGGGTGCTAAAGACGGAAAATCTAGCAGCATCGAAGACGTTTTTGATTTCCAACTTTTCGCAATATGCGACATTTTAGTTGCCTATGATCGTTTTCTGTTGGTATTTTTCTCAAAACCCGCGTTTTCCCCACAGAGTTAAATAACGGGAACGTAAATCGTGACAATGACTCGGAAGCCACACATCCCGACAAGGATTTGACTAATCCCCCGAAAAAAACTGTGACTCACCTCCGGCTTAGCGGAAGCGAGAACATGTCTGTCACGGAGACCTCACGCGCCGGAGCACCGCAAACCACCGGTAGGGACTGTGATGAGGCCGTCATTCAGGTAACTGTGTGGCCATCAGCATAGTAGGGTGAAAACGCAGCTAAAAGGTAGGAATCGGAGTTATTAATTAGTTGTAATCCAGTCTATTATAGATTTTTCAGTAAATTTATTTAGCATGGAAACAAATAGGGAACAACGAACGTAATCCTTGGAATTTCGTTCATTGTTTTCCATTACCTTGCGCCGTCTCTCAGGTAGCGTTCGCATTCCGTCGCGGAAGAAACTTGTAGGCTTCGAGGCACATTGTCCGGCGTTTTGAACGGTTTATCCACTTAGTCATGCTGCCACATTAACCGGAACAATTGGTAGTCGGATGGGGCTAGGTCTAGTGAGCAACGTGAGGTGGTAGAGCGTTGTCATGCAGCAGCAACATGATTTGCCTTCTTCCTTGCCCACCAAATGCCCTTCTTTGATCAAACCTATCCAATTGTTCCGCAGTCAGCGTCTGGCAAGTAGTTTCTAGGACCTCGTAATAATGTACACCCTTCATGGGCCACCACACACACGGGAGAACCTTCTTCAAGTGAATGTCCCGTTCCCGCGTCGATGTATTGGGTTGCCCGGGACCGACCCACGACCTTTGTCCATTTGGGAATCTCACAAGAAGAGGGACTTTTCATCTCCCATCGTACTTTTCCACAAGAAGTCCATTCACTGCTTATTGCCTTCTGGCAAGCAGTGAAAGACCTGGTTGACCATGGTTGTGTTCAGTTAACACATGTGGGGGGATTCAATTTCCAAGTTTTTGAATATTTCCCATTTTGTGGTGCAAAGGCTTGGAAATAGCTGTTTGAGTGACTCTTAACTGAGCTGCAAGTGTTTGTTACGTCGGGGTTGAGCCCTCATCCAATGGAGCTTGCAATTCCACAGCTTCAAACTTTCGAGGCAGTTCGGGGCGCGGCTGGTCGCTAGGATCGAAATTGCCACCCCTAAAACGTTTCATAAGGCACAACGCCGGTGCCGAGAACACTACACATTGATTGCTCTGTGCTTTAGAAACATTTTTTTGTTGGAAATCGTTTAAAATGCGTTGTGCCATCGAATGTGCTGCTTGTCTGTTACCGTGGTAAACTCGGCTGTTGTAAGAAGTTATGTAACTCGCGTAGACTTGCCGTTTGGTGTTCTGAAACCTTGCGTCACACACCAGATATTATCTTCCAGTTTGTCATTATTTAAGCGGTGGATCTAGCATTCAATAAAGGGAACTTGTTGCTCTTGTGGGCTGCAGGTGCGGTGTCAGACGGAGGCCAGCGCACTGAGTCTCCCCATGGGTCGGTACAAACCACGGCTTCCGTTCCCCGATGACCGCCTCCCCAGGCGATACCGGCCAGTGACCTCTGCTCCACCCACAGACAATCACTCCTCAGACGAATCGCGCAGAGCAGAACCCGCACTCAAGCGAGCTGTCATCACCTCTGTTGAGCACAATGACTTGATAGAAGCCATATCTGAGAATCAGCCATGTGACGAAACGGACTGCGAGGCACTCGTGCCTGAACCTTCAGAAACAGAGAAGGTCACGGAAAGTGTGAAAGTTAGCGCAATTGTCGGTGAGAACTCGTCTGTAAGTCTAGGCAAAGTGTTCCTGTGCTCTGATGTGGACTTGTTTAGTTCACACAGCGTAACAATTTTTTTTCGTCAACCAACTTAAAATGCCCCATTAGAAGGGAACAATTTCAATTGGTGCATTCAGCTGTTTGATTACGTAAATGCTGCTGGAGCATTCAGTCCGTAAGCAATGAAGGGTTCGTGGGAATACTAATCGAGTTTGTCATATGCGGCGTTGTTTGCTCGTCCTAGCTGTACCTGCACCCCGAAGGCCTCGGGTACCCGGTGCCTGACGACTGGATAACCTCCGGGTCGTTCCTCCCCGTCCTTATGGAATCTGGAGCCTTGAGCGATTTGGCTGTGGAAGCTGCCAGTGGTCGCATTTTCCACCGCCCCACAGGCCAGTTGGTCTCTGCTGCACCCGAAGGCGTCGTCGCACAACCGCCAACGGATGAGAGGGTTGACTCCAGCCAGGCTCCTGAGGAGGTGCTTGTCAAATCAGACCCTGTCGCACCCGTAACCTCGGAGATCTCCGTTTCGGAAGTCTCACCGACAACATGCCTCGTAACCACGCCGAACGGTGTGCAGTTCCAGGTAGGTCTTCTTGTCAAAGTAGTTATGTGAAGTCATCAACTACGCTTTTCCTTCAATTTAAAATGCCCACCTGACAAATTGCTTCTTTCGATTTCCTAATTCATTCGGCAATGCTCTTCCAAGTGTTTGTCATAACAAGCCACGGATGCGTATGTTCTGATAAAGGAACCATCACCAAACTTAGGGTTTTAAAACGAGCACACATTCAATTTTACTAGAAAGTATTACCAGCCCTGTAGTTGGGGCGTTGCGACGGGTTCTAGAATGCAGTTTTCGTCACAATCATACTTACATACCATTCACACCCAAGATTGCACTGTTTACTTTCACTATTCATGGTTCAACGTTTGACCTGTTTGGTTTAAGACGTGTGACTTTGTCAAGGCATTGAGTTGATGTCAAGTGGTCACGAAATTCCCGAGACTTTTCCAAGTGGCTTCTCTGCATCGTCGTAAAGTTTGGCCGACCCTAAGCATCTTTTTCCTCTAGGTTCTGCACGGTGGCGAGGGAATCACAATGGAGACACTGCAGGCAATTCTCGAAATGGAAAATACTTAACTCCCGCCGTCGTCATCATCCGCTTTTGTACATACCCACATGTCATTTTTATTTTTATACCACTATATCTAAGTAAAAGCGGTGAATTTCACAATGGCCTGTTTTCAGTTCAAATTTCATTGCATTGCATCTTGAACACATGTGAGGGAAATGCCTTAAGGTCAGAAACGCTATGAGTTTAACGGTGCTTTCCGTTCCTTTCGAAATTGCTCTCGTGCGCATACCTTGGTTCGAGATTTGTGCGTCTTACAGTATAAGTCCCAGATAAAGCGTGACGCTATACCTTCAGTTCACAAAACCATGCGTGACTTTGATGGAGACTGTTTCTTCTAAAGGGGGATTGCGCTTAAAACAAGCGTGCTGTGGATGTTACACAAACCGGTTTCGTATCGAGACCGGAGTCCACCATGCATCACTCCTGAAGTGTAGCAGAAAATATTTGGAAGAACTCATCGCTCTCGGTAATCCTGTACACAATCCCCTATTTGAGATTGCAAACGACTGTTTCAAGTCTTTTCATCCGATACCTCAACACACTAAGCAGTCTTTGGTCTGTAGCCTGCCTTGAAGCCTTGTTTATTGCCCGGTAGTTTCAATCGCTAATTACCACTCACCGTGCGCTGTACATACTCAGTCCAGTTTTTCCCTTCACTGCTCACGCTCTCGAGCCTCAATTTCTAAAGTGTTGGAACTGATATAAATACATCCGAATTGCATGGCATAGCTGTCTCCCCCTAAAATGGGAGTTCTCTTTGAGATCCTCACCGAATATTCCCCCAAAAAATAGAGTATAAACACGCTAACATACACCACCCCGTTGATGGAAATGAGAGTTCATGCTTGCCATGTGGAATATATCTTTACAGCAATTCCTACTTATCTACATTAGGCAGTCCCATCCTTTTTAAAACCTATACTTACTGCGTTAAGTGACTTTGTGTTCCCAAAAATCCCCACGGATTATGACTATCAAACAAGTGCACGAAGGCAAGACCGGGTAGAGAGTCTGCACTGTACCCCTTAAAAACAAGTTGATAATGGAAAAAATTAAATTAACAGAGGAGAGATCTTCAACTAAGAATCGGTATGTGGTGAAAAATTGGTCTTTTTTAAAAGGATGAAGGCAACACTTGAAGTAGTAGTTGCCCATACGTACAGCAAAAAAGAAATAAACTAGACATTTTGGTCGGGTTGACGAGGTGGAGAAGGCGGCCGAGGTGGCTGTTCTTGTTCCACTTGTGAGGTGGTCGACTGAGCAGCCCGCTGCTTGGCAGCAGCTTTTTTAGTGAAGCAATGCTTAGTGTGGCCGCGACAATGTTCAGTACACTTTTTCGGTTTGCTAGGACCCGAGTCATCGTCATCTGAATCTGATGAACTGGAAGACGAAGACGGGTCGTCCCATTCGCGTGGTTTTTCGTAAATGCAGCAACATTTGGACTTTTTCTTGCCCATGAATTCGTTGTCAACTGTACCCGGAGCCCAGTGGATTACATGCTGACGGCCTTGTGCAAAAGTCAGCGGACCAGAGTCCGCAACTGTTCCATCACCTGCATGTCCCCGTAGAACCAATGCCTAAAGTAGCACAAATCCAAAAACATATAAAGCAATGTTAATTTAGAAAACTTAATTTGCGATCAAAATTTAATCAGCAATAATAACACAGCATAACAAAAAGCTACATAAACACTAACCTAAGAAAACTCAAAAAAGACCAAGTGCTATTGCATTAGTCAAATCAGTTTAGTGCCAGTAAAAAACGTAATTTGCACCAAAAAGTACTAAAATTCATTTAAATGACAAAATCCGTCCTTTTCTGATGAAACTGGGATTAATTTGAATCTCCCTAGTCACATTGGAAGGGATAACATACAGCAAAAAGCCTAACTGACCGATAACAAATAAGTAGGACAAATAACTGGAACGGACAAAACATTCACGCAGGTTTCCTTGAAATTTTCCGACATTTCAATCAAAAACTTGCGCAAATAAAACTGATGTTTAACAACAAAAGCTCTCAAATACAAGCTGAACCTACAGGTTGAGTGTTTGATTGTGACGTTGTGGTAACGGATGCTTCCGTTGTCATAACCTGACTTGACATGATAATTCTAAGACTAGTAAGAATCCCGCACGGCACACTACATCAAAAAGCGCGGTGACTGTGTCTTAGTCGCAGTTAGATTAACCTGAATAAAAACGCAAATTCTCAAAAAAAATTACATATTTTCCCCAGGTTTGAAAACCAATAAAATCTGAAAATATTTTTATCATTTTTAAAATACAACGTTGATAAATCACATTCGATTTAAATTTTTATATTTTCATTGAAAATGTTCCAGTAATATTTCAGAAAAGCAATTTAGTTATGTTTTCTATAAATTAACTTTTAAAATAATTTTTTTACTGCGTAAAGTGCTGCAAGGAACTAGAAAGCATTGCTAGTTTGATGAATTGAGTGGCTGTATCCTATGTTCACTTTCTTATTATTGCTTTAGCCTAATGTTTTGCAAGGAAATATGGACTGCATATTTCTCTTCAGAGCAATTATTTTTTTTTAAATTGAATTTGAAATTTTAACTCCTTAAAAACATACTAGAATGCGAATTCGGCATGTGATGTGAAATTTGCGCTGATATCAATACCATTTTCTGCGACAAATTTGCGACTGGTTTTGTTTCGGAAAGGCTTTTTACGGAGGACTGCCTAGTGGTCCTCCTTCATCAGTGAATTCAATTTTTACATATCACCACAAACAGAGAGGAATCCGCGATTCATCACAAATATTTAAACAGACCTACTGTATTTTGTCAGAAGGCTCCTGTCGAGCTAATTTTCTACATGTCATCTGAGGTCACCGCAGTGAGAGTGCCAGCAGAAGTGACTTAATTATCCCCAGAGACTGTCAACTAGCACGCAAATGGGCACCAAAAATCACGAAAACTGGTAAAGAATGTATTTGGACAAATCTTGAGATAAATTAATAAACGTGGTTATTCGTCGGTCTCCATTTGTTCACCGATAGTCACTTCTAAAAAAGAGAACAGAAAAATTAAAGCACGTCTACTATCGTAAAGATGTATAGCGTCCTAATAAATCATTCACACACCTTCTTCGGCGTCGACATATTCGTCGTCTGATAGGTCAGAATTGTACTCATGTTTTTTTTCAGCATCGGACTGCATATCTACAGACGAGGTAGCTGCAATTTCAGAAAACGTTTCACCATTGGAGCATAAACGTCGTCGGTGTCGTCTCTGCCTTGTTGTGGAATTACACATGCGCTGAATTAGGACAACTAGAGGTCTTTTCTCCTCAGGAATGGCCTCAAAATCTGAGTGGTTTACGTTGGCATTCCTTAGATCAAGACTGAAAAACAGTAAGGAAAGGGGGCATAAAAGAGCATCTCCTTCCTGTCTAATTCTTCCTAAGGTACCGTGGGTTATATCGTGCAGCAGCAACATCAGTTACGGTAACTACACTTCGTCCCACGACCTGGAACAGTAATTTTTAAGCGCGATACTATCGTTTTCAATAACCCACAATTGGAATATTCGCAAACGCCTGAGAACACTTAAGCAAGCAATAACTTTAACTGCACAAATAGTAGCTAATGCGCAAAACAATTCTGCAAGAACCGGATGATCAAGAACGGAAACTATTGGAGTCCACGTGCTACAGAACTAAATGGGAACCTCAGTGAACTTTTTGGATACAAGACTTGAAACTCTAAATCCTGTCAAGATTAGTTGTAAAGTCAGACTGGGAGCATGTGATATTCAACGTCTCAATGAGACTACGTCAAGTACCAAAAAGCAAGCCATTGCGATTTGGTTTCAAAGTACGGTGAACTACCAGGTAACTTGACTCTGCGAAATTTGCATAATACACGGGAGTAAAAGTGCGAACATACCCAATAACAGAATCACCGATTTTGAGGATATTTCCAAGATGCGTTCTTACGTAAACCTGTTCACCCTCATCCCCTTCAGCGCCCAGGTGGGCGGATGGTACCACCCACGCGCCTGCCGGCTTCAACGCCCCAACCGAGGGGTCCACAGAGGAGACGGATCTTTCGTTAGTGTGGCAGTCATCAGCCTCAACATCCATGACAAAGAACTCCATCACATTACGGCTGTTTGAAATGGCAGTGAAAGGATTAGCGTAGTAGGTCTGGACATCAACGTCGCGAGCTGGAATTGAAACGAGAGAAACGAACCACAACATGTGATAATGAACATCAACGAAATTACGGCTGAATATCTCCCAAAATATAGGGTAAGCGCATAGCAGAAAATCGCATTTAAAAGTTGATTTGTTCCTAATTGATTGGGAATTACAGTTTAGTGTACCCTTAAGATTACAGTTGACATGCTACCAAAGGGCAAAAAGACACACACAGACAACTTGGTAGACGCACTGGAAATTCAATAACATCAGCAAACCGAAAATGAAACTGACTCACTTAAGCAGGACACTGGATCCAATAATCGAACTTTATCGGTGATCTTTACGACGATAAGGACCTGGTTAGCAAATCCGAGTCTGGACGCAAAATGTTTCGTTAGGCAGACAACATCATTCTACAACAAATAAAGTGCGTAACTAGTTTGTAATGTGAAAGCAGGCAGAAATACGAAAGCGAGCCTACTTTACAGACAGGTACAACATCTAGACAGAAGGTGTACTTGTAGTTATAGGTGTTGCTGTGCACGTCCTGGGACTTCAGCTGTTGGGAGGTGTTTGTGCGACAAGGAATCAGCTTGCTGACGTACTCCACAAAGGCGACTGCATTAGCGCGCGACGAAAAGAAGAAATCCATGCCACCTGGGGGAATTCACACATTTAAAACGAAGGCATACAGGTGTTTGGAAAAAAAACATGCAAGAGTAAGATAGCCCAACACCTACCTGCGGAATTGAGAGCAAACAAAAACCGCAACAACCAGTTGTAAAGGTCCAATAATTTTAATACTTAAAAATCTGACTCCTGGAGGCAATTAGCAGGTAGGACGGAAAGAACGAGTACTTAATTCTGAGAGAACGTACTTTTGGGCAAAAAGCACCAGAAATTATTGACACAGATGACTATTAGAAAAATCCAAAATTCTCCCTTCTAGTTACTACTCTTCATTATATTGGTCAAATATGAATTAAACTTTAGACGCAGAGGCCACTAAAAATTGCACAGTGTTTTCGAGAAAAATGGAACGAGCAAAGCACAACTGCAAAAACAACACTAAGCCATTTAGAGAACGGGAATTAAAAATTTTTATTAAAAACTTGGACCATGTTGCTATTAAATTTTATCTAGATAAAAGGATTTATGTCTAAAAATTGACATTTACAAAACTACTACAAAACATTTTATATGCAGATTGCATTAATATCGTATTATTAAGACTAATGCCGACAAAAGATTTAGCAAGGAGCTTACGTGGTATTAAACAAAAAATGACCACATGTCATAAAGTTGGTTGCATACTAAAGATTGATCAATTGCCTTAAAACATGTAAAAAATTTCTACCCGATAAAAGTTTGACAAGACACCAAATATATTCGCTAATTATAGAAATTTCCCAATAAAAATGTTCATAGAAGAGCTAAGATGATATTACTTTGCAATAATTTAGTTAATTTAGTGATATCAAAAACATACTGCATACCTTTGGCTTGTTTAACGCTGGAGTATTTGCGGGGAGCACTTTTACGAAGAAGCAGTTGTTCCAAATAATAAAGAGTTCGTTTATGATCCACCTTTAATGTACAAAGATTACACAAAAGGCATATAAACCTTCTGTCTGATCTGGACACAAGCATTCCAGTAATCCTTCGCTTCGTTCCTTGTGCAGTCAGAACACTGTTGCGGGTGCATGACAAAGTGCAAAAGGGCCTTCTGTTCAACGACAGTGTTTACGCATATCTCACCACGAATAATAATCTGAAAAATTAAAAAAAGACGCGCGGTCAGGCTTGAAACTGTGGATAAAATAACAAACCTCGAGTGGAAGCTACCTGAATAATTAGTCTCCGAGAGTGAGGTTCGGTATAGATAAAGGAAGCTTCCTTCAATTTATTATTCTTCCCAAGGCCTTTGACCCTCTTGAGACAAATCGAGAGTAACTCGGGGGATTCCAGAGGCGCTAGCACCCATTGAGATGGTGGATTAAGGAACCTTGTACATTATGAAACGAATATAGTCTACCTAGAACACTTTGGACAGAAAGTAATTGTATGCTGTTTGGGTATATCTGCAGTGATGTCACATTCAGATGCAAGGCAGGCCTCACACATATTTGTGGGGTTGGAATGAATTGAGGCTCCACATTTGCAACATAATCTAAAACATGTATTACGTTAATATAGCAAACATGTATCCAGCTGTTAGGCCTTGCATTGCACACGCTACTTTAAACAGACAATTCACATACAAGTTTACACATTAAGCAGTTTATAAAATGGTTTACTAAAAATAACAATTGATAAAAAAAATTTCTGAAAAACTATTACTCTTATAAAATTTGGTTCTAAACGAGTGCTAAAATTATCCAATTGCCTCTTTCAGACGGCATTACCAAGTGAAGCAGGGAGTTAATGGTATTTATAGATTATACTGAGCTTTGCAAAGTAAATAGCCGACTAATGACTTTTTCCTAGCCTGAATCAGCACTTAATACACTTTTCCTAGTCATCCACTAAGATTACAGATTTTATAAAAAATTAAATTAGTTTGCTTCCTGTGTCACAATTTTGGCTGTTTCACCGGATCTCATAAAATGACAAATGCCGTAGTCAATAAAATCAAAAGATTAAGATTTGTTTATATGCAGCATGCACAATTTGTCCTAAGTGCTTTCTTGCAACGCATAAATTTAACATATGTCGTAGAGGTCAAATTCATCATATTAACCCTAAAGTATATCTGTTGTAAGATACTTTGATTTCTTTGCCTTATAAATTGTAAGTACAGGCTAGACTTTCGATAATATTATTTGGAAATAAAAAGTCTATAATAGAATGTCATGTGTTGTCTTACTACAAATAGAAATTCTTGATATTTATCGACCTTATTAAGTAGGTACCAAGTTTAGAAAGCGTATAAAATGTAGGAGTTGGAAGTGATCAATGAATAGCACAAAACCTCTTAAAATGCTCCTTATAAGTGTTAAAGAGGGAAGAATCAATCTAATTTATGGTTTCAAATTAGCTAATTTGAGAACGTTCGGAGGGTTCGAATCGAGCATTTTCGAAACTACATATTTTGTTTAATAAAACACAAGTCTATGTCTCCATGATATCGGTGTTCGCTCGCTCGTTACGTGTATAGTGATTGTGAATGTCCTTTTGAAGTTAAAACAAACTTCTGCTTTTAGAGTAAACTCGTACTATGATTGATTTACTATGTCATGAAGTGGCATTAAAGTGGTAAAGTGGGTTTATAGTGGAATAGAATGTTGGAACTAAATTATATCAATGCAATTGATATAAAATAAAATAGAATGCCAATGAACAATTAACAACAAACAAGCAATATTAAGGAAAATCTAGGCAGTCATTAGATGATTTGCACATATTTATTTAAAATTAATGTTGTTCAAATTAAATTGTGCTCACTAGTTTATATCAAACACAGATATAATATTAAAAATTCAGACAATAAATTCATCTGCTGATGAGAAGCTGCTTTCCAATTAAAATTAGTTTTTAGGCTTAAAATATTTTTTAGTAATTTTCTGATGCTATTTTACTTCATAAAGCACCAAAATGTAATTATAATGTCACTGTACTAATTGTGTTTTAGTTTACCAACAGGTTCGCTTGCCTAGATACGAAACAATCCGATTTTACAAAAGTGATGTTTCCCCCCAATGTTTCATTGGTTAAATATGACGTACCAGTTCTTGTGACAAAGAACATTGATTGCAGAAATTCAAATGTAGAATGCCATTTAATTATTTATTCAGTTAGGTACCTGCAATTAAAACCGTAAGGAAGGCAACTAAAGAAACTGGGCCTTTGCCATCTTCTGGTTTTAAACCTTGCGATAAAGATCCGTGTGAAACTAAAGCATCCCAGCAGACCGATGAAATCTTAAATTCTATTTTACCACCACGGTAAGTTGACAAGGAAGTTTGGTAACCTAATCAGTGAATGGACAGAAAATAATCAGTTATGGATTCAACAGGTTTCAAGTACACCCGCAACACGACTTGACGTTGTTAATTTGCAAGAAGAATTAGACCGCCGCCTTCAGCAGCGTCAAGCTAGGGAAACTGGTATTTGTCCTGTTCGAAGGGAGTTGTACTCACAAGTCTTCGATGAGCTCATCCGCCAAGTAACAATTAATTGTACTGAAAGGGGTCTTCTACTTTTGCGTGTAAGAGATGAAATACGAATGACGATTGCCGCCTATCAAACTCTTTATGAGTCAAGCGTTGCATTTGGAATGCGTAAGGCCTTGCAAGCAGAACAGGGAAAAGCTGAACTAGACAAAAAGGTAATGCCTTCTTTTTTCTGCCACGTTGGAAAGTAGTTAACATGTTTAGAGCACTGCGTGTTTAGCTAGAATTTGCGGCTTTAAAATGCTCAACCTAGTAGCATTTTCTGTTTCAATTTAACTAGGTTTTTGAAACAACCTAAGTAAGCAACGTAAGAACCATTTTGCACTCCTGAAAACCCAAAAGTTTTATAAAATTTTAACAAACTAGTTTATGGAATGGTCGGGTCTAGAATAAATTTTGTTCTATTTAAATTGTACTTTATTAAGGTATATTTAAAAGCAACGGTGCTTTCGTTTTGCCAAATCGTTTCCTAATTTAAAAAAAGATTTACTGTAAAAAGTGAATCAGACTACAATGGGTGCAAAATTTAATCAATGAAAGAATTTTACATATTACAATTTACTTGAAAATGGCGTGTGGATTATAACAAACAATTTCTTAAGGGGGATTATATTGTGAATCTTTTTTGTCTTGGTGTCAGTCGACAGACCTTCCAAATGCATTGCCTTTTGCACACTTGTGGCAGACATCGTCCCTGAAATCAATCAAACAGTAACGCAAATACATACAAGCAAAAGGAACAACCATCATTTTTGACTCTAATGAAAGATTTCTCGTGTTGAATCCAAAAAAACCCGAAAACATGGCCATCTCACTTTGTTGCGCAGCTTTGAGAAATATTTACTTAGTTCATTCCAGTGTTTCATGTGTTTTGTCAGCTATATGCGACAAACCCTAGAAGTAACTTCAAAAATGGCGGAGTCATTTAACCAACATCAAGTTACTTTTTATAAGTTTAGCCCTTTAAAACTGTATTTACTTTGTCTGAAATCACCATGATCTGATAAACTGACGAATTTTCTCTTTTAAATGCACTAAGGTTCTCAGTTAATGTAATTGAAAAAAAGTAAACCCTAAATGCTACGCAAGCTGCCTTCGTTGCTTGTTTAGTCTTTGAATGCTAGGCCAATCAGTCAGCCAGAATTTTTACCTCCTGATGTAGATTTTGGAATTGGAAGCACACAAACGCGATTTAGAAAGACAGGTAAACGAACTTAAGGCAAAGTGTGAGCAAATTGAAAAACGAGCAGCTGAACAGAGGCAGGTGGAGGAGAAGAAGCATCAGGACGAAATCCAATTCCTAAAACGAAATAACCAACAACTTAAGGTGAGTAACTGCAAACCCCCCTAATTGTGAAACATGTTTCAGGTGTGTCCATTAATAATTGGGAAAGTATTTTGGGTTTGTGCAACGCTTTAAATGATAATGAACACAACCTGACAGAATCTTCCATCGTCTAACTGGTAAATTCTGGTAAAATGTGGACAAAAGTTTCCAGGTTACAGTGTTTGAAAATAAAAGCACTTTTTCTTTCGCAATTTTCGCATAAGTTGTGAGAACTATAATTATAATACGAAAGTTGTTAGTTGCTACATGATTATTTTATTGATAGTCGTATCAATTAATAAAGCAAATTTTTCTTGCTAAAGTCATTTTGAGCATTAATGGAGCATTAGGTGAGCAGAAGTACTACTGAGAACAACATGCGTGGTAAAATTTATTTTTGTATTTATCAATTAAGACGAATTTCGCAAACCAAGGGTGATGTTTTTAACAGCAAAAATTGAGCATTTAACCAGTTTTGGATATAAAATTAAGAACTTCGAAATAATGGTGTCAGCAAAAACCCAAAATTAGCGCAATTAAGATGGATTTAATTCAAAAATATTGCTAATTTCGTCTTCGTAAACGAAACAATTCTACTTTTCTCATCTACTACTAACAAGCTACCTTCTCGAACTGATGATAAACATTTACTCTGACAAATTTAAGATGAAAACTTCGTGTATTTGAAAATAAGATAGGCATTCTTTGAGGTATCCATCGAAAGTCGTAGGTTGCAGTGCACAATGTTCTTTCGAGGTATCAGACTAACCTCTGGCTGTTTCCTTAGACGCAACTGGAAGGAATCATCAATCCTAAGAAGTAACCCACCCAGACGACGTTGAACCGTGCCACCGTGCAAAACCTTCATCGGATGCAGCTAGGCTTTTTACTGTCAATAAAAACCTTACGAATCCAGAATCATACACTTCCCTGCTTTTGTCCTGTTCCAGCTACCAGACTCGGGCCAAATGATAACCACGTCATTAATGAGGGGGATTCTGCCTTTTGACCTGCACACACATTAGTTGTCACGCGAGGTCTCTTTGGTATGTTATTTGCTAAAGAGCCAAGATTCACGACTGTGCTACTGAATTGTACACAGGCGTGTCCTTTTCAAGGAATTTTCGGTGCATCGGGGCTGTTAGGTATTCATTGGTAAATGCGCAGAGAGAGGCTGCAGGAAGTTGCGGTGTCATTACCAGAATAATGTCGGATTTTCTGGTTGTGCAATCACACCTAGAAATGATGTGCATGCTAAAGCCCCGAGGAATACAATTCCGAGTGAGATGGGTACCCATTTATGAGGCTCTGTCGATAATATGACTCCAGTTATAATAAGACCACAAATTCTAAAGGATTTAACTGACAGGTTTCCTAAAATATAGAGCTTCCTGAGGCTGATTTCAGAAATGCAAATTCCAGAAAGACGGCATTGCATGCGAGGTAAATTGAAGGCACTTCTCCTGTACCGAGAACTAGAAAGGGAGCAAGCACACACCCCAGACTCCAGCTGCCTCCAATTCATTTTCCAAAGCAACAAATCTTTTTATGTCAGAAATTTGGATTTTTGGGACCAGAATGTTCCCTTTTCACAGATAATAGGCTAGAAATGTCCAGTTGGTAGTTACATCTACTGTTAGGACTTCAGAAATGCTAAAGCACCCTTTTTTAAGTAATACCTGCAGATCCGTTTACATTTTGAAGCTACTCATGAATTAAACCACCTCATCAAATTTGCGACAAGTATTGAGGAAACAGCATGTAAACGCTCGTATTTTTACTCATCTAAACTTCTCAAGCACCGAAATGCAAAAGAAAATAATTTGTTGCCTAAGAAAGGATATTTATCGACATGGATTAGTGGGCGCAATTGGGATTTTACTTAAGTACGCTGGTTTGAAATAACACTTGAATTTTCTACCCACCCTTCACCAGAGAATAAATGTAGTGATTTTCAACCAGCTCCTGGGATTTAGACGCCCCAATACCTCCTAACGCCTTCATATTGATGCAGATCTATAGGCCTTTCTTAAAGTTACCTTGCTGCCTTAGCTTTGGCACCGTCTTGGTTGCCACTGAAGTGCTCGCATAAGATGTTCTAACACGTTATTCGTTTGTCGATATTTACGGGCACCTGTGAATGTCATTCGTGACCGACGCCTGAGTTGGTCAACGCTCTGATAGTATACCCGCTACGAATCTCCACACGTCTGCTCCCTTCCTTCTTGCATGGTGGGTTTGACAGCATCACTACTCGACCTTGTGCTGAACTCCTTTTTTAGAAAAGGCCGGCCTTTTACCGGCCAAATTTGAAGTTGCTGCATTCGAGACGACGAATTATCAGTCTTTTTAGAAGGCGGTCAACCACACCTGGCTAGTTCCAAAAATATAGGTGTTTTCATTAAAAACACCGCGCGGATGTTCCCAATCCTATGTTTTGGGAGACTAATTACCGCACCCAACACGACACTGCATGTCAGCTCTCTGAGTCTTCAAACACACATTTCCTCAAACAATTGAATATCCGAAACTCGATCTAACATGACTCGACTCCATCACACTAGCTGAACTTTCGTTTGAAGAAAAAGTCTTTTGCGGTGAAGCACAGACCGTGACAGTTGGTATGCACTTAGAGGACCAAGCGGTTAACCAGACGAGGACCTTCCTGCCTCCTACGCCAGCCCATCCACACGTCTCAGATGTGGGAATACAAGCCCAATCACCTGAACCAATCATTCCGTTACCATGACTGAGTCAGTTTAAGCAATAGATGTGGGCCGCTTCCACGAGTCTTATAAGCTCAGGTTTGTAGCGGATTGTCAGTAATTGCGTGTGAGTGAAGCATGTCTACAGGATTATTGATTTCAATGACCCATCCCTACTTTTATTGATTAGTAGTATAGGTTGCTTGTTATGCACGCGCGCCCATCCGCACAAAAACACACTTGGCTGGCTTAAAGCTGATAAACGGCAGAGTCCGCCGTCGCCTGTTAGCCAGAGGGCTGTAAGGTGGTGATGACTAAGCCACCACAGATTTATAATACACAAATACCCCCACAAAGTCAACAAAGCACAAAAACAAGGTTGCAGTTTAGAAAAACACAGGGCCTTTATTGACCTTCGTCATCGCGACTAATAACTTTTCGAAACATGTGGTAAAACGACGAGGGCGTGTGCAGGTTGGCAATGACCGCATCCAGCTCGTTTATCGCCTTCTCGTCGGGGTATTCCTCGTCGAAGTTGCCGCACTTTGCGAGGATCGTTTGCCCCGGGTCCTCGTCTTCTCCCGCCTTACCGCCACCACCACCAGCAGCAGTCTGCCTCAGCTTTCTCTTCCTATCCGCGTTCATGGCCTTCACGCTCTGAAATAAGGTGCAACACGATGAGAACTAAGAATACTCGGATTGTCATTGGTTTTGCTGATTTGGTAATGCATTTTGAGCACTAACATAAATATTGGAGAACTTGAACATAAAAATGGCCCAAAAGAACCACAAAAACACTTTTGGGGCTACTAATCAGTTTTTTTAAACCTGAAATTGAGAAAGCTTCCATGGAAAGGCAACTCGAGCATTTGCTACCAGAAGAAACCCAGCAATTAGACAAATTCCAATGTCCCGATAAACTGGTAAGGCAAAAAATAATAATGGCAACTAACCTCAATCATTTCTGCGTCCGATCGCAATTTGAGTTCGTCCCCTTTACTTCTCTGGTCGGTTTGGGGGTTACGTGGAGCCTTCGTGGTCGCCCTCGCGTGCAATTCCAGACGCAGGCCCAGACTGTGCGCAGTGGACTCGGCAACAGTGATGTGAACAGTTACGTGATCGAAGACCTGGTAGGTCTGGCGAGACTCGGTGCCGTCTGCCTGACGCATCACCACTTCTAGTTTGTCACAATTTAGGGCAGGCGACTGCAAATCTGCTGCAGGAGACGACGCTGCACTGCGTATAACCTACAACCACCCCAGGAAGATGTGGGTTTCAAGGCGAAAGGTACGACAAGACCAGCCAGAATCTGAACATTGACTGGTTCGGGCGTTTGGTAAGGTCGACAGTACAGCAAAGACAGCAAACAGCAAACAGGCATTGTAAAAGCCAACACAAATCAGACAGGCCAATTACAAATTCGCATCAGATGGGTGCGTTTGCAAGGTGTGATATCATTGTGGATATGCACGGTGACTACCTCACAGGTGGCGTCTGGAGGCAGCCAGGTAACCGTTCCCTTCTGTGCATCCGAAACCCACGCGATTCGTCCATCGGGTTGTTTGAGGCACACGTTACCCCGGATTCCGTATCTGGAAAAGCAGAACAAACCGCATGGCTCAGCAAACCAAAGCAGTAAACGCAGTTTAGGCAGACATACACGTTTTTGATTGGTGCAAAAAGGATAAGGAGAAGCCTAAATTTCCCTCAAAATTCCAACATAACGGCCAACCTACAATTTTGCAGGAGGTACTGTTTAGCATTAAAGAAAGGTTTAATTTTCAGGAAGTTGAATCACAGAAAACAGTAGATGTTGGGAGGAAGGGGGCCATTTAAGTGTAATTTGAAATCAAAGAGAATGCTAATGCAGCAGCTTGTGAATGAGAGCTTCCTTTTACCTAATTATAGTCCAGAAACGTTTAAAAAATATACACAAAAAAGCAAAGAACCGTATGATTTAATTGGCCAGAGGAGAAAGACGGACAGGGAAAAACAACCTTGGAATCACAACGGAGAATCCATTGGAACCCCTTAGTTGGCAGATGACGGCGTCGGTATATCGGCAGACGTCGTCAGCGGGCTTGTCACGGAAGAAGAGGGCCTGGAAGAGCTCGATGGAGCTGCGCTGAGCCTGCTGAGCTGCCCAGTGACGCTCGTTCATGTGCCGACAAATGGCCGAGAGTTCTTCGTGCTCGTACAGGCAGTCCGACGCCGCAGACGACGACGTCGTCGTCTTCTCAATTGCCGCCATCAGCACCCGATGAACCTTAAGTGAGAGGTAAATTCATCAACGCCTAGTCGCAACTTGCGTCGAGAGTCCTGAACTTAAACAAACGTTCACTGTGGCAAACAAAAGTTCCATTTGCGTACACAATTCGTGAATACTTGACCACCTAGCCTACCCGATCGGCTCATCAGTTCAGGTGCTACGTTAGCGTAGTTAGGCGCCGCAAAACACGGAAAAACAACTACTCACAATGATGTCAGCGTATCGCCGGATGGGGGACGTGAAGTGTGTGTACAAATTAAGCGCAAGCCCGTAGTGCCCGAAGAGATCCCGAGTCAGGTCCTCTGAGCCCGTTGAAAAGTAGAGTGCATTGGTCATTGCTCGTGTCGCCAATTGCCTCAGCAAATTGTTTACCTAAAAAAACCAGAGTATTGTCACCGCGTAAAAGCCGTACATGAATTCAAAAGTACATGTTTGCCCACTTAAACACAGCCATTTCCGCCAGATTAACGATAACTTTGGCAACACAAGCACAGTATGTGGCGCAAAAACCCAGCAACGTACCTCGGGGTCATTGCTATCCACGCATTTGGCCAGTGAAGCCGACAAGGACTT
The DNA here is from genome assembly GCA_900604375.1 of Mesocestoides corti. Classification (NCBI taxonomy): domain Eukaryota; kingdom Metazoa; phylum Platyhelminthes; class Cestoda; order Cyclophyllidea; family Mesocestoididae; genus Mesocestoides; species Mesocestoides corti. The sequence continues at coordinate 39,680 of UXSR01005406.1, read as the reverse complement.
GTTAGAATCGACTTGCAGCTGAAAACCCCGTGAGGCCGCACAGCGCTTGAGGTCCTCGAAGAACTCAGGTCGAGGCGCCGGATGTCGACGGAGACAGGAGCGGTCGGGAAACGCCTTGAGACAGTGTCTGGCGACCCAGTGGTTCGCGAAAATCATCAGTTCCGCAACTGTCGAGTGCATCTCAAGATGCTCTTTCGGCACGATATCCTCCAGCGCGCCGGTTCGCTGCTCGGGGTTCTCGAAGCGCACCGACACCTCCACGGAGTCGAGTTCTAGACCTCCGCGGTCGAGTCGGAGAAAGCGGATGCGCGAGGCGATGTCCACGAGCATCGTGATGGCTGTGTGGAGCTCCGCCAGTCGGGCAAGAAGTTGGTCCTGAACGAACAAACCGTGCACACGGGCTTAATTGTAGAAATTTTACAGAAAAAGAGCTTGACAACCAGTGCCCGGTGGCGAGTTTTCACAGGACTTCTGCGAACCCACAGAACCACAATGAAAAGAAATAATGGGTATTTCACACCAACTACATTGTTAACAGAGGTTGAAAACTTGCTTGATGGGGTGAGATCAACTCCTCAAAGATGCTTTTAATGTTGAGTGATAAACTCTAGCAAAATCATACGTTAGATGGTGGCCATGAGAGTAGGTGCCAGGACATTTCAAGTCACACTCATTTGTGTTTCAAGCCAAAAACAACGCAAAAATAAGTTTTGACTTGTAGAAAGAGAGTTGCATTGGAGAAGTTAGTAGATGAAAGCAAGTTAAAAATGTTGTGTAACAGCAAAGCTCGTACATTCATTAAAGAACAACCAAACAGCTTCAGCCTAAATGTGATCGAAAATGTTTTTAGTTAAAAGTTGAAGGCTGCATAAATTGAAGCGAACTACACCACGTTTACCGAGGTTCAAACCACGTTATTCCCGCCAAAATTCCGTGCAAAAAAACAAGGTTATCGGAAGTTAGGAATTAAAAAGATTCAGTGAGCACACGTTTGTTGGGAACAACTCATTTCCCTCCGAATTACGTACAATTCTTGGATTTGCTACAGACGATTCTTATTAATTTTCAAGGACGAAAAGTACAATGCACACATATCACATGTCCGAAGGGAGAAAGTGAACAGTCTTCTGCTCACACTAATCATCACTTATCAATTTACAGAAGGGGCAAACAGGGTGTTGAAAGGTTCAGTGGCATAAGTGATTGATGTAGCGACTGGTATTTTTGGATGGTGGATTTTCGCATCCAACCACATAAGACTCAAGACCCTACATACAAGGAAAGATCTCGTGCGTGGAACTTTTAGCGATAATACAAAATCGTTAACGTAGCATTCACAAAAACGTTAAATTAATGATAATGTTCCTGTCAATGCTACCATAGGTACGATCGTTAGTGACATTAAGCAAGACGAAAATTGACGCTTGCTGGGAGGATGTCAAGGCGATTCGGAGGATGATTTGAAATCCCTTCGCGATAACCCTGGTCAGTGACATTACCTCAACGTGCAAGGACTTAACACAGGCCTTTGTCAAGCAGTAATTCGCAAACCTAGCAACCTAGATCGTCTCAAAGTGCCATGTTCCAAAAAAACACCAATTTCAATGAGGGTTACATTTCTTCAACAAACCAGGAAGACCAAGCTTGGACCTTCAGAGGGTCATGTTGAATAGTCTAAAGCAGGAATCCTTAAATGCCTTAGTTCATTTTGCTTACCCTCTGTACGTTAGACAACTCAGGAACGAGTTCACCAACCGCCTTTTCGCCTCCCAGGCCAGTAAGAATTTTCTCAGCATCCGGAGTAACCCCTGTGCCTACGTCCTTCACGTCCGCGATAGTCTGTGCGGCCTCGTAAGTCATCTTGTAGGAGGAGCGGATTACCGTGCGTCCGTACCACACGTCCAGAACCTCCAAATTGTCCGGATCTAGCTCCCAGATAACGCTTACAGCGTAACTGAAGGGAAACGAACAAAAAACGAATGAGAATTCGTGATAACAGCTTGAAAAGTGAAGGGAACTGTCGAAATGCCATAAAGCATTGCAGGCGAATTTTGTTAAGTGCAGTTTGGTTCGAAATTCACTGTTTAATTGGAGAACAAGAAGACCTTGCTTAACAACTAAATTCAAACTTCTGACTCGATAGTATCCTTTTAAGGTTGGTGGACTACTACTTAAAAAATGACTCAATAAAAATATCTAATGACCTGACACACCTCCAATCCTACCTATTGCCAGCCACAGTCTGGTAGGGGTAGACTAGCATTTTTGGTTGATGAGTAATAAAATTAAAGTGCGATAAAAATTGAGCGATCACGACATAAGCACTCAACCGGAAACATCACGGTGCGAAGCCCACGCGAAGGAAAATTTCTACCATTTTCTGACCGCTAGAGCTTCTGATGAAATGGCGATTCGGTGCCACCGTTTCATAGGGTCTGGGAAACACTGTAGGCAGGTTTACGTGGAACAAGCAATTTGGAGGTAACACATGCCAACGACCATCGAATTCGCGCAGACTCAAAACAGACTAATTTCAAACTGCCTAAACATCGGCAAATGAAAACGTCCAATGTGTTTGAATGTGCCCCCTCCCAAACGATACCAAAAATATCGGTAGCACACAACCGGGACTAAAAGAGAGCTTAAAATGCATAAGAACTGAGAATCGGGAACCGAATTAACTTACCGATCAACACCACTCCAAAGAGAACAAATGTCTCCACTTAGCAACCCAGGTAACATGTCGTAGCGACGATCAGCTAGATAAACTGACGTCGACCGTCGCCTAGCTTCTGCGTCCAAATTGCCATTGGCTTCGACAAAGTGTGTTACATCGGCAATGTGAACTCCCAACTGAATTCGTCGCTTCTCGTCACCTTCCCTTCCCAACCACCGAACCGACAAGGTGTCGTCAACGTCCTGGCAACCAGAGGGGTCAATCGAGAAAACCAAGGTGCCCTCTGACTGGGGGTTCCCCGACACCGCGGGGGATCGAAGATCGCGACGTCGGGAGACCTCAAGGGGATCGACACGCCACGCGCCTTTAGCCGACGCTAGATGCTTTATTTCGTCCAGCTGCACGTCAGTGAAAGGCCGGTAGGCAAGCCCATGTTCCACGAGGATAGTCTGAGTCTCCGTCTCAAGGTCACCAATGGGGCCAAGTGACTCAACAAAGTGACCGTTCGGGTAGTTTGAACTAGTCTCCCAACGGTCCATACGAACTACAAACCTAAGCATATTTAAAGCAATACATTCAACATCGCCAAGAATATAAGTGTAAATTACAAACAAAATGTCTCATTATAACCATTCTGCCAAATGACGGGGGCTTGCAGTTGACTCTTAGTCAAACTTACAGGTGCAATATCTACCACTATTTACATATGGCCGTGTGTTGGCTAGGCCGTATCTTTCCTCTGCTGTAGATCAACAGGCATTACCAAGAAGCATTCAAGCATTTAGTTTTCGCCTCAAACGAGTAAAAAGCCTGTTCTTCAACGCCGTTTCCTTTGCTTTGAGGACGTTAGTATAAAACTTACTCACAGGCAGCATGGATGTCCTGGCCTCAATTACTTAAATTGATATGCATGGCCGACAAAAAAGGGTAAAGAGAACATAGTGAAGTTATAAACTTCAAACGAGCTTAGACGATGTTACCTGATCCCATGTAATTTGCTTGGTTCCGAAGTGAAGACACGAACTCTGGGAATACGCCTGTCCCAAGGCGTGGCGATGATCCACCCAGGACCGCCAGATAGCTTGTTTTGGTCTCCCTCACGCGGCACAACCGTGCACACATAGTCGCGCCAATTTCGCTTGAGGACGCCTACCACGAAACCACAGGGCAGACCAGAAGAATGCGTGGACAATGGCGATGTCTGCGCGGCGCCCATGGACTCTGCCTCACCCGTCTCATCAACTACCCCAGCTTCACCTGTTCCTGAAGCAATCGCTTCGGCAATGCCTATTCAGAGAAATAAAATGCGAGAGCAGACGTATTGCAACATCAGGCCTAGTAGTTAGGCATGGTTTTCGTTAGGACCATCTTAGATCAAGTGAGTCCAAAACGCCTCGCGCTTTAAACATTTCGAACAGGCCTGTCATTAATTGATACTTGTGAAGTAAGCACAAATTTACTAGAATCCGATTTAAATATTTCCACATATATATTTCGATTTGAAAATATTACCAAACGAAGACCACCAAATAGATTAATATCATGAGGTTTAGTTGGTAAAAATTCTTAATACCTGCTTCTGAAGGAGCCAAGTTACTTGAAACAGTCATCCATAACTGTTTAGGCAGCAACCGCACCACGACAATGTCTCCATCGATCGCGCGATTTCTGTGCATCATACCGTTTATTGCAATTTCTGAACGGGAGGCAAACTCTGTGTCCTGGATTTCAGCTTGATGTTTCAACGCGCTTGAACTGGAAAAGAGATGCAGTTATTAGAGGAACAATCTTAAATAGGATAGTCAGGATTGCAAGAAACATACTCTGTAAGAGCTACAATAGCTTCAGTTGTGCTGCGGAAGAGTGAAACACGCAAGACACCTTGGAGGAACTGTCCAGATCGCAACCCAGCAAGAAGAGCTGCCTCTGGTAAATGCGAAGGATAGACATCCCCTGCAGCAGGCTTTTGAGGCAGATTAGTCACAGCTGTATCATCGTGTACGGAAGAAATGGGAACACCAGACCCCTGTTGACTTGATTTGAGTGAGGCGCTGAGAGAATCGTATAGCTGTCGGACAGTTGTGAGATTCGGATGATACATTTGAAGGTAAGTGGCGAGATTCATTACCTTAGTGAGAGAAAGTTAATTATTTACAAAGCACGACTGATTCGTTTAAGTACAAGTGTAAGTAACACACCAAAACGCCATCCATCGATTTCAGCGTCGATGGTGTTCTTCGGGCAGCTTCAAGTGCAGTCGACTTATTTTCAGTAAGAAGAATAACATTAACCATTCCCTTTAAGTGATTAAGATACCATTGAGCAGAAATCCAATTGAGACGTGTGGTGTAATCTAGCGCAGATTCACCTGGACGGGCCTGTTGAAAGCACTCAATATGGAACTCGTTGTCAAAGAGGATGCAACATTGTGCTGGGTCCAAAATGCAAGACCTAATTCGGTTGTATACTGCTTTCGAAGGTGACTGTTGTTGAGCCTGATAAGATACGAGTATTGTGTAACTTAATGTTCTTAAAATACTGAGACAAATAAACTCCTACGTAATTCAATGACGATAAAGTCACGACAATGCCACAAATTTCCGTTGACTCAAAAATTTCCCAGTATGACAAGGCATAAAATCCATCCACTATCACAATCTTGTCGAGTTTCGATGGAAGGGCGTAGCCTAAGCACACAGAGGAAGATGTTTAGTGGCAGACATACCTTGACGGCATTCTAAATTAGAACAGAGTTTGGTACGACAAGGAATATTATCACGTAAATAAACTTCTCGGGTAACCCGAACTTCTTTTCCTTGAGGCGTGGTATACGTTATAACTTTTTCCGACCTAACACGGGAAACGACATAGGGGTCACACATGTCCGAAGTAGTTATACGTCGTGCACCAACGACGTAACGCTAAACGTAGAAACTGATCTCCTTTTCAAGGCCATACTAAAGGTCATAAGATCGTGAGGTAAAATATGCATCCCAAGGCAAACAGCAGAATGTCAAATTATTTGTACTTAGTGTAGCATTATTTGCTGTTCAGTTTTCTATTTCACCTTTCTGATATCCTCGAGTACGTCATACTAATGAGCAATTAAGTGGAGTTCGTCCGGGAAACGAAAATGTGGGGATATGAGTT
>UXSR01005406.1:0-33036 GCA_900604375.1 Mesocestoides corti | reverse complement strand
AAATTCTCTTGTTTTAATTATAAATGGGAATTGCTCACATACAACATGATGACTTGTAATATCTTTATTATTTATCTCATATTACTTGATTTGAAATATTGGCACACAACTTGGACAACTTTCAAACTCATTAATTAATTGCATTTTTTAAAAAAAATATGATGTTTTTAACTAGAAAATCTCTAATTTGGGCTAAGCGCGATGTGCCAATGAAGGGAAGAGTCATCAAAATGCAACAAATGCCCTCTATGCTTGGCTTTTGGATTTATTGGCCGTCATGTTTTTAACGGCCAGCAGACTAAAGTCAAGGTGCAAAATTGTAGACGGAATGTATAAAATAAATTTATCCAATAAACTTTAGTGATCTTGCTATTAGTAAACAGCTGACATCCTACAAATGATTTAAGCCCAGTTCGTTCGAAAGTAAAGAATGGCATAAACTAACAACAACTAACAAAAGGGATGTTATTAGATATCTTTAGAGTCATCTATCAAATGGCATTCATTGAATCAAAATGTATTAAATTTAGGCTAAAAAATTTTAAACTTAATGTTAGAAGAAATTACAGTATCCTGTTAAAACTAAATCTAAGAATCAATCAAAATACGCTGCATGTCGCTGAATCTAAATTGGATAAAGGCATTTTCAAATAAATAACCTGTCATCATTCTGTGTTTAGTGATCAGTTTTCAATTCCAATAGTTGATAATTCTTTGTTGAGTATTCAGTTAAATTCATCCATTTTCATTATGCTATATTTTTTTAGGATAATAAAAGTTAGATTAAATATTCACGAAGCTTGTCATGAGAATGTCTGCTTACTCAAGAAAATTGCACAAAAAATTCTATTCTACATTGAAACTTTAAACGATGTCCGAAAACAGTTTATGTAGGTCTTCGTAAAAAATTGATTTATAGTTATTAAGATTATAAGCAGCTAAAACATACGAAGTCAACGAAGTAATTGCATAGGTTTAAATCAGAAATTCGTGCAAGCAGGCTCTACTGCCTCGGATGAAGGAAAGAACAATTGCAAATTCGTCGTTGGTGTAAACCACTAATATCCATCTGGATGATCATGGTCGAATAAACTTTGAGAAATTAGGACTGGCTAAAAGCTAATGTTTATTACTGTCACAACAGCCAAGTGGCTTCGTGTGCGTATGAGTACGCGCGCATCACAGGCGAATGCTGACAGAAACCAATAACAAAAGGGATGAGCCATTGGTCCACTCGGGAACGGGAAGAGGTGCGCTGTTGTCGTTCAGGCTGTCTACATGATATTTTATCCAATGTCAGTGGGTGGTTGTTTACCTGTTAGCTGCTACACCAGATTAGATGGTTAGATTTTCCTCCCGATTGGTAAGACATTCGTGGATTTCATCAGCCTTTTCTGTTAACTGATCCGAATGTACGCAAGAGCCTTTGGACGAGGTGATTATGTTCATGTGTGCCAAGAAGGTTTTAGTCCACATTTGTCGTAGAATAAGTTCAATAACCTTGATATGCCCAAAAAGAGACGTTTATGCAAAAGGAGTTGAGAAGGAGACCTGTCAACCATCAAAAAGACATCAGGTAAATATAAAGAAAACTACGGCGGTTAAAATTCAGTTGTCATTATCCGGAAATAAATATCCAATCTAATATTACTCGTCGCTTCCATATGTAAACTAGAAGCAGCCAAATACACTTACATAAGCAAACAATTAAATTCTTAATCAGATTGTCATATTCAATTCACCTTTGATCTGTCTAGAAAATGTTTTGTCAAATAAACGCTACTTAAACGTGGATTTTTTTGAGAAATGAAACTGCAATTATGAAGTAAATCTGACCGAAAAAATATTTTAACATTAAAAAACAATCATAAAATCAAATTATGACACATTTCAGGCTATAAAAGAGACAAACGTTCATTCAGAATGCAGTGTACTAAGATGAGAACAATCATTAATTCATTCCTTTTTATTGTGTGCGTGCTTGTATAAGGTGAATTAAGTATTTACCTTAGTACTTTGAGATCAGCGGTATATCTAAAAATTTTTTGGAAGGTATTGTAATACTAGTAATATTAGAATAAATTTGTACCTTTTAACTTCTTCCCATTGACCACCACTGATTCAGAACCTCAATTTTGAAAATATTTCACTAATAAAAACTTACAAAACTTTGTGTTATTTAAGTCTATACTGCTTCAGTGTGCACTAAAATCCTTTCATTTCTAAAATATTTAGTTTTTAATGTAATATGCATTTTAGTGAGCTGGCGCTATTCACGTCAAATGCATTTGCTGATTGCAAGTGCATTCGACCTTCTAAAATACAGGCAATTAAGACGACAGGTGTTGTAGTTTTTCGAAAAAAAAATTGTTTACTTTGTAGTTGGTGATTTATTTAGCAGGATTACCTGCATTTTACACAACGACGCATTTTGTTTTCACCACCCCTTTACTAATTTTCCCCTGCGGTCCTTTTTCGATCTCGCCAATCAGCGTCTTGGTGTCACGAGTTGGCAAAAATTTGTAGTCTCCAAGCATTGTCTGTAAATCAGCTTTGGTTGTATATGCGTGAAATTTTTATTTTCCACTAATTTTTTGTCCCTCTTGTTTTTCCTCTAAGGTCAAGCATTACTCATTTTGGGTTTTTCTAACAGGCACCCACCTCAAAACTCATTCTGAACCAACATTTTAATGGATCACATATATGAACCTCTCTTATGGTTATTATTTTCTTGTTCATGAATTTGTGTTTTCCTAGTATCTCCACTATATGTTTGTGTGTTCCGGGAGACAGATTTGTTGCTCAAGCTGTGTCGGATGTAAAAAAAACTATATACTTAGGTAGTGATCTATCTTGCATATCACCAACTTTTGTATTGTTTTTAAAAATTTCATTTTAAGGTAGATATCCGGGATATTTTGGAGTTTAATGTGAAGCGAGGTGTTCGCATTTTGTCAGTAACTCCCCGCTTTCCACCATTCCCTAAGCGTGGTGTTGCCAGACAATGAAAATGAATATATAATAATTTTTCACACCTATTATTAGACTAGTATTGCTTTTTTTACTTCTACGCTTTCAAGGAACCAGCCATTATGCAGTCGGTTGCTACCAATGTTTGTGCTGCATCCTTTGACTGTGAAGACCTAGTTTTGCAACCTCACTCTGAGTGTCAACTGGGCTCTGCTTCACTGACTTCGTCTGTCGATGAGGAGATTCACCTTCCTCGATTTATTTTCACGCCAGCTGGGTCCATTACCTGCGTCTACTCGAGTAGCCGTCTCCATTGTCAATTTTCGAGTGGGAAACGGTTTTCCTGGACCCCTGAATCTTCTTACAAATTCTTCAATTCTATGGAAAACTGGCCTTTAAATGTCGCGACGTCATGGAGTATTGTTGAAGTGGCGTTCTTACATTCTCAAATGTCTACCATCATTGTTCTACTTACGTCCCCTGATGGTGGTGGGCCCCATCAATCACTCGTGTGTCTCCTAAAGTTGAATGACGCGTTTATCGATGTCACCCGCGTCATTTCATTGCGCGGGAAAGCCCACGCAATTCATGTTGTAACTCCCAATGAACAGGAGTCAAGCTTGAGTGTGCCGTGCATAGATCAGACCTTTGGAGGACTCGTGGCCATCGCCATGGAACGGGGCGTAGTGACGTTACTAGGTGAGGAGCCAGTTCCATTCTTGTGCATCGACATGTGTCAATTGAATGTGCTTTGATTCAAGCGCATAGTGGTCGTCTATCAAACATTTTTGCTAATTCACCCGTTTTTATTTTCCTTTTATGCAGCTCCTATTGTTAATAGTTTATTTTACTATTCGTTACGTTTACATGTGAACGGCTTACATTGGATTTATGCAATGACTCCAGCTATCTGCGCTAAAATGTTGCCTGTCGAAGTTAATGTTTTGCTGCAATTTGTAAGGAAACTAAAGTGGTTCTGTACACTTTTTCATCTACATTGCTAAGGTTATGTTTTTGGCCACAAAACTAATTTTACAGATGTCGTGCTTATAAACATACATCCACTCAATTCTGCACACGACTATGTTTATAGACCTTTGTCTTGACTGGCAACCGCGGAAGCCGTCTTTGGAACCCTCCGTCTCCGTAACTATAGACCAGTGCCTCGAGGCCTTCGTGAAACATGAACGCATTTCACCCTACTCCGAGTCGTTTGAGCATTCTCTCATCAACCTGAATGGTGTGATTTTGTATTACTTATACCATAAACAGATCAAGTAGTCGGTTGGCTTAATAATTTTTTTAAGGAGGGCCGGATTTTATCATCGAAAGGTTAACACTGCACAAATTATGGCAAAATGCAGGAGATTTGAGTAATTATGACCAGTAATTATGCAACAATTTTAATACCGTGACAATGTCCGACAGTTAGTTTTGCCTTATTCAGTTCTCATTGGAATCCCTCATGTACAAAATGCTGTCGTTTTGGGCTAAAATAACCTGCTCTTTTCCGCTTGGAGTCATCGTAAATAACGTAGTCATTTATTTCAGCTTCTCGAGTCTCATGGAACAACTTTTACTACCAGACTCCTGGGGATAAGACTATTAGGAAACTTCCCTCCAGTGAGTTTTCCTCATGCTTTTTTGTGAATTTATTTGGCTGTGGAAGTTTTTACTGTCTGTTTCTCCTCTCACAGCCTCTGTGAAAGTCACTCTCCTGCGGAATGTGTGTGCAATCAAAAGCCTGGTGGTAGGATTCAACTTCGGTGGATGGCAGATATGGCATCTGACTGACTTTCAGCTGATGTAAGAAAATACTACCGATTTTTGAATTCCTCGAATCGGTTCCTTTCATATTTGCTTCACAAAAACGGATTCGCTAAACTATTTTCTCGTCTATGACTTAGACACATGAAAGGTTTTACTCCGGAGACGACTACCACGTCTCCACATCTCGGGCACTTTCCACCGTGGCGATAAATATCGTTTCACTTTTCCGCTGTTAACGTCAGTTGTTGCAGTGTTCTTTTCCACAGTATTCCAAGATGTAGCTCATTTACCATGTTTAGTTTGTTGTTTTTCTTAGCAGAAGCATTGTTTTAACATGGGGAATGCAAAAAAGAGGGTCATGATTGATTTATTTGTTGTCACCGCCTATGTCGTCTTCTGTGAAAAATGAAACCCAACGCCGAACCGCATCAAGTGTTACCTCGTAATTCAGCCGTTTTGCATTTCCTCAGCAGTTGCTCTCAAACTGAGCAGTCGGTATTTACTGGAAATTTACTTATTTTGCTGCCACTTGCCGACGCTAAACTCACCAAAACTTAAAAATCCACATTCTTTGTGTCACGTGTATGTGCTTTTACTTGTTCAAGCTACACCTACCCTGATCTGCCGTCTCCGCCGGCTCCTGTCGTTTGTTGTGCGTTCGCCGAGCCCTCGGACGACCCTCGCTACTGCTGTTACCTTTGGATCGGCTGGCAGGCGCCCAAAAGGACCCACACATTTGACGCCTCCACGCTTGGCCGAACCGCGTGAGTTGTTCGCAGGATTAGCTTACGGTGGTGAGGTGTGTGTGTGTATGTTAACACCCAATTTGGGCATCACTCATCACGGAACTGGTTCACAGGTTCTTCTTTGCAATCGAGTTAGTTCACCTTAAAAGTGGCGGTTGTGTGTAGTAGAACACGAGTCTTGATTGCTGTGTGTGTGTGTGTGTGTTGACTGTTTGAGTCCAAATTTGAGCTCGCTGGTAAATTTAGGGCAATGTTTATGCATGGGGTTGCGAATCGTTCAACTTTAGTTGCCTTTGAAGTGTAAGAATCGTTTTTCAGGCTAGTCACCTCATCCTACGACAACTGCTTTTTCCTTGTTCTAGTCCGGAAGTCAGCCTCTTCCAGTTGGGTTTCCGAAAGCGCACGGAGCACACCCAAGCTGGCACTGAAGACACAATTTGTGATTACGATGTAAGCATTTTTTTTTGCACGGCATCATTTAAGTGCTTTGAAACAAGCTCTAAATTAAGTTTGTCGAATTTGAAAAGCACTACATTAATCAAGTACAAGCATATTATACATTACGTGGTGGAAAATACTAGTCGTCATAAGACTCTTCCTTCTACTTGTGGAAATTTCTCTGGTTTTTTTTAAAAATGTGGTGCAGATTCACGCCGGCATGCTTTTAGTCAGTCGAAGCGCCCACCTGCTGCTCTTGCAGCACAATTCAAATCGACTCGTTTAACTAAAGGCTCTACGAAACGGGGTTTTAGGACTTGGATTTGTTGCACGAAGGCTGTGGCGCAAACAACAACGGTTCCGGAGTGACATTAACCCATCACGGACTTTTATTTTATGGTTTGAAAATGCATTGGAGACAGTGGACAGTAATAGTTCATTCCAATGATATACGTTAAATGTATGCGTAAGTGGCGACCTAAAACGCAAGTCGTTTGTTTTTCAACTCACTTTCAACTCCTCAATTGTTCGTTTTACACTTACGAAAGGCCTTTCCCGTTATGTGCTGAACCGAGCAATTTAGAGTCCTTTTATCGAAGTCTGAGTATTGGTCGACTTGTGGATCAACGCTGCAAAACCTACTCAACTCTCATGCGCCCTACTTTACTGTGACTAATTCTGACCTCGTTGTCTTGGCATTTGAAAGGAATCTGTTAGCATGAACCGGTATGATGGTAAAGTTCCTACGCAAAAACAACCAGACAAATGGGTCTAGTTAAAACAGCCCTTATTTACGACTCAATCCAAATATGGGCAAACAACATATGCCAGCAAGTGTTGGACATGTTGCTCGCTCACCGAGGTGTGGTGTTGCGTTGGTATTGTGGTCCGAGTACAAGACAAAACTCATGTATTTTTCGCGATTATGGAAGACATTTCTCGGGGACCTGGGGTCGGTGAGCTGTAGTGGGCTTTTGGGAAATTAAGGTCAACGCAGTTCATTTAACCCTTCTTCCTCGAATTCTGAATTAACGGATAATCTGCTTGTGCTGCAGCAACTGTACGGTGCATCCAAGCGTCTTTCGGCCTGTCTAACTCCCCTTTCGTCTTCCGCCACCACCTCGCACTGGTCGCCTTTTGGCGCTCAACTACAAGCCATCCAACCGCTGTCCACAAACTACTCCGTAAACCACGGTCTGCGGTCGAACCGACTCACGGCCTTGGTGTGGCGTGCTGCGCCTCACATCGTGCGAATTGGGCTCTTTGACCTGGATCAGTGGTACCACGCCCAAATGCCCTCGACCATAAGGTGGGCTTAATGTATTCCTACGCAACGTACCAACCGCGGTCGTTCTTGAGTGCTCTTCGGCTCATATTGTTAACCACATGGCAGAGCTTTGAATTTGCACATTTTCTGAATCTAATCAAGTGGAAGTGCATAGTGTCGGATTTTTAACTTGTCCACCTACGCCAATCTCTATTCAGTCACTCAAAGTTACCAAGGGACGACGCATTAACAACCATGGGTAGACCATGCCAAGTTACGTTTTATCTGTTTTTTTCCATAACATCGAGAAGTAGATTTACGATTAGCGGACTGCTCCACACACTACTTATAACCATTGGCACTCAAGTTAATTCTAATATTCCCCTAGGTCTGAAAATCCATTCTTTGCTGTGTACGACGCGAGCCTGAATGCTTCTCGGACTTATCCTCTGGTACGTACTCCCTTGTCAGTTACTCTGTTAGCGATGTCTCCGTGTTTTTATGTTGGTCATTTTTTAAATCACATTAGCCCTTAGTTCCGTTTGCACAATTTCGGTTCTTTGTGTGGTTATTTTAAACGAACCTACTGTTGGGGCAAGACACAGCACGAAGTAGTCAAGGCATAAATGTGACGAGAGGGGGGAGGGGGTGACTCGACCGTTTACAAGGTATCTCGACCAGGTTGTTTTTGTCGTGCGTGTGTGTGTGTTTTCGAAGTTTTGTATTACTAATGCCGTTATTAAGCAATGTGTCTTGAGTGAACTGGTGGAAGTTTAAGTGACTGAGTGGCTAAATGGGTGAAGCGGTTAGCGATGGTGATGCGTACACAGGTGGTGAATGAACAGGCGGTTTCGCATGATTGACGGGGACGCCGTGAAGGAAATGGGTGGTTTCGGGGGTTTGCGACGACAGAGTTATTGAACGTGCGCCATCACGCTTCACTACACCGTAATGTTCAAGCCCAAATGCTTTTAAGTCGTCTAGACTTTGTGTGTCTCGTGGGTCCGCGAAGTGCCTCACTTGACCTAGCTAGCCTTGCACCGAATTTTGCCTTTTTTGTTTTCGGTGTTGCTAACATTTCTTTTTCTCCCCTTCTGTTCCAGTCGGCCCACATTCTGCCCCAGACCATATTTGCATTTTGGGCCAACAACTATCGACGGGAATTGCGCGCCTCGAAACTATGCGGCGACATGACTTCTTCACCTGATGGCAAAAAATCACCCCTGTGGAGTTACCGGGACCTGAGGAAGCCTCTGTCTGAACTGCAGCTGCGTCCGTCGACGCACTCGTTTGATGCGTTTGTTCCCTTCATACGAGGTGTATACTCTTGACCCTTCCTAAGCTGCTTTGGGTTTTTTCTTAACGTCGATATCCCTTCACTGCTTACAGATCCTGGTGTTGTGGCCTACGCGACGCTAAAGTTCGTCTCCCGTCAAGAGCTTGCTCTCCGTGAGCTCTCGGCGGCAATCAAGTCTCCATCTTCCTCGTCCTTCGAAGCCAACGATTGGATCCTGGAAGCCGTGGCCTGTAGCTTAATCCAGGAGTTTGAAGATCCCGACTACGACATCCCTCGCATCATGAAGGAAACTGAGGACAGTGAGTGGCTACTCCGCCAGGCCCTTGGACTTGAGTTCGTTCCCCAAGACCTCCAGACTCAGCTGGAGTTGGTTGAAAAGGATGCGGAAGATGAGTGTTCATCTGACGATTGTGTGATGTCGCCGCGGGCTGGTAACAAAAGGCCAGTCGCCATCGTAGGCGGAAGGTCTGCAAAGAGAGGGCGACATGTTGTTGAGAAGGCTGGTGACCACCTCTCTCCCACGTGGGTTATCATCGCCAACTGTCTCCTTGACCACGGGATGCTTCGTGAAGTGAAGGTGCGTCGCGCGCTTTCTGTCTGTGCGTTTTACGCGTTTGCTCTGGGTTGGTATCCCGAATCCACGAACTGACATGTTAGCGTTATTATTGTCTATTTCAAGACGCTTAGCCTAACGCATTGAAATGCAATCCACGAAAAGTACATCAGAATTGTTCCGTTGTAAGACTTGATTTGTGATTCCGATGTAGATCGTTCACGTCGCGTACAAAAATTTACTGGGGTCCATGTTCATGTTATGCATATAATTCCCTGCCACTCCTTTCTGTAATACCACCATATTCTAGAGCCTGCAAATGTGTCCGTTGGTTGTTCAAACGTGTACTTTTATCATTACTCGAACTTGTACTTTCCAGAACCTTGGCGGTTTGATTTCCGCAACGGATGACACCGTGGACCCGCAGGCTTTTATGCGCCGTTGGGTGTGGCTCCGGTGGCTCGGCAGGAAAACCTCCTTCGACGAGCTCTGCTGCCCCATCTTCTCTGTCTGTGCCTCATCTGCTACGCTCACATCGGATAAACTCAGTGCCCTAAGCCTGTGCACCAACTCGGTAGGTACCGCGCCTCTATAAATATGAGCGCCAATTGTCTGCAGAGACATCTGCTAAGCTTTTTTGGATGAACTACGTCAAGTTGTTGTGCCTACTGGGGCTTAGCTTATTCCCTGCCCACCTTGCCCTCAGCTACGTCAACTGGCGGAACTCGCGGGCTCGGTGTACGCGGCCGAACCCTCTAGTCGGCGAAACCCGTCAGTTTCTGCGGCGGCTTCGGAAGCCAAGCTCCGAGTCATCAGTATGTTTGCCGAGTACACTCGCCCCGTTTGTCTCCTCCTGCGTCTTGGCCTTTTACCGCAAGCCTCGGACACCTACTCCAGCTCCCTGAGGCATGTACTTCTACTTCCTTGTTCTCACGTGGATATTTCCCCATAGCCCTTTCCAATTATCGACTCCCGTCTTAATGAGGTTCTGCAACTTTTGCATACTTATAGTGGTAAGATAGAGATAGAGGCTCGGCCAATGCTTCTACTGTTGGTTCTCCCACAGTCCACTTGCTATTCGAACTTGCATTTGCAGTCTCACGACCATAGCAGTTACATCTCCATCTGGATGGCTTCCCAGCTCTCCAAAGTGGAGCTGCTTTAGATCTGTTTCACCACAGAAATGACTTATTTCATTTGAATGCCATGTTTCCACCATTATTCTTACCGACTCTGTTCATCACACTAATTGGCACGGTCACAATTAAGTCAAACGAGCTACTAATATTGACTTTTATTTTTTTATGGCCACGGGGCTGATTATTCTGCTACATACAGACTCGTAAATGGTATTCGTTACACTCAAACTTCTTCCCTCTAAACGAAGCAGGATTTATAGTCCATTCCCACCTCCATCCTGGTTCGAGATTATAAAATTGATGCATTAGCATGTCAGGGCTTAAAGAACATGCGATTGTAGAGATCGCCTTGTGTGTTTGTGTGATCGTGTTTGGCTAGTTTTTATGATAAAACTCTTAACGCGTCTGTCGTCTCTACCCCTCCCCAGGTCCAGACAATCTCCTCTTGCCCCCTATGATCCTACCCTAATCAAGGATTTCCTCGCCAAAATTCAATCCTCTAATGGCCAATCCGAGCCCCCTTTCCTTACTACGCATCTGCTGAATCACATTTTTGCTGACGAGAATGAGGAGACACGAGGTATTTGGCAAGACCAGGAACAGCCTCTGAAAGACGGCGGCAGTGTAGCTGCCTTCTACCCCCCACGTCGTCTTCAATCGGTCTGCGCCCTCTGGCAGTCCGTGGATGCGCCGCCACCGGCGCGTCTGGCTCTCCTGGTCTTCGTTCTCTTCGATGCCATTGCTGTGAACGCCGCCTTTGGCAATCGCCTCAGCGCGGTGCAGGCGGTGCCACCACAGGCAAGCGGAAGAGTCCAGTTAAGCGATGGGAAGACGGATGACGATCTCGGGCCGCTCGCTCGAGCTGCGCATTTGGTGAGTCTGGAGCCGGTCTCGCCGACCCTTATTAACCACCCACTTGCGATCTGGTGGCCTTTCAAAAGCCCTCTAATTTTGTCACGTAAAAATAATGGGTCAGTTTCCGAAGCAGGCAGAGTTAGAGTCACTTGCATCCAAAGTTCATGCATACTTGTAATGTGTGTTACTTGTACGGTGTCTAGACCGTTAGGAATTGGCATGGAGAGTTTTTGCCCACTCCTTCTGTCCACGGAGTCTTAGGGGCATGAGGACGACAAATTGGTAGAATTGGTCAATGTTTGTACTTTAATGATTCCTCGATCAGGCAACGTCATCTTGTGTGCAATTCGACGGTGCATTCACTGAAGGTAGCCGGAGATTTCACAAAACCAGCCTGTTTCAGATGCTTGTTAGTGGTAACCCATGTGCCTTCCAAATGTGGGCTAATTGTGTTAATATTTTAACTCCAGCATTTCCCCCATTTTCCTGCCTCTTCTAGCAAGAACAAGTCGTCAGCCAAATTCTCAGCTTATTCCCAGAAGATGGCAAACTCCTTTCCAGCATCCAAACTCTATGGCTCATTGATCGCTTCCGCTTTTCGGTAAGTCGACCTTATCCGTGATCCAGTAACCTTGCAGGTTGAAGTTATACGGCAAATCTTGTGTGTAAATTAAACCATTCAATGACCGGATCCTTAGCCCTGTTTTATTGTGCCTGAAGTACCTCAAAACCTAGTCCCAAATTACTATCTTTTTGCTATTTTTACGTGAACCAACTACTTTCTCTGCAACTGTTTGATTAAAAGTGCTGAATTTCAGTAACGACTGCCTCAAACGTTTTGCAGCACATTGAAGCCATTTAATAACAGGACATCAAATATGTTCCTGCAAGTGTTACACTGCCTATAATTTACGGTTCACACCTTTCTTTCATCTCGTGAAATTGGTAGAAGATTGGGTTCGATGTTTATGCGGCCCTTTAATCAACTTAATGCCAACATTTGAACTCGGAAGCCTTATATTAATGCGCACATGATCCGGGTGGCAACTTTTCCAAGAATCTAAATGCGCCTTTGGTAGTGATGGAAAGCAGGAAGTCGTCATGTTTTTCAGGAGGTGTTATGCTCGCGCCTGAGTCCCGTGGTCACCGGTCAGATGACGTCGCTGAATCGGCTCCCCGAAATCCTCCCAAACCAGGCCCTCCTGGCCTCAAAACACTGCCTGAGCTGTGGACAGGTCGACTTGGCCGCGCTATTCACACCCCACGACAGCGATGGGGGTGGCGTCGATAACACCAGCGCCGCGGGAAGCCCTCTGCTCGCCCTCCACCACGCCCGTCGTCTGTGCTCCCTCAAATTGGTGCAGGATGCGTCCAGCGTGATTCTTGAGGCCGCCAACAAATTTCGGAAATGTGAGATCCCTTTGTCATTATCGTGTACTGAAAACTGAGCCGTGCGCATGTGATGTGTTGCTTTCATGTGGATATGCGCATCCATTTATTATGCTTTCCAAAGTTGGAATCTAGGGATGCTTCGTTGAGGTACCTAGATGTGTCATTTCTATAATGTCATGGCAGCGTTATCTCGTCACCAGTTCTGGGAAGTGATTGGGAGTGAATAAACCTCACAAGCTACACACTAAGGGTTCTTGATCACGTGAGTGCCCCCACTACGTACGTTTCCTCGGTAACTTGTCCAACCTGATGCGCCATTGCTTGGTACGACCAATTCCCGACAGTCCGTTACCACACTATTGCACAAAAGCACCTAATCCAACTCGATTTTATAGAATGCCGAAAGTAGCCTAATCCGTCTTTAATGTCCGTGGCTCAAGTCTTAGACCGCCAGTCTGCGTGCAATCTTCCGCTCAACCAAAGTTCGACACTCACAGCATTCTAATTTGCGCGGTTTTGTAGGTGGACGCTTCCTGGACTTCATCAATCTCGGTTTGACCGCCTGGGAGGCCGATGTTGTGTTCTCCGATCTGCGGCGCAGAGGCGACAACCGACTTCTCTTTGCTTGCCTTGTCGCTCGTGCTCAGTATAAGGTGAGTACATTCTAATTTCACGTAAAGGTTCCATCCAACGAGCCCCAAAAGCGACGTGCTACAAATCAGCGCATTGTTTTCGAACCTGATCTGTCACTGAATGGTAATCATCGGTTGATCCAGCGTGTGCGGTCGTAAATCCTAGTTTTTTTTATATTCTACCGATGCACCAATTCGTACTGAATTGACATGGTTGTGTTTTCATAAACTGTGGTGGTTGTGCAAGCAGTAGGCAATAAGATTCAGGATGTAAATGAAATGATTGTATTTGGATGAAAACCAAACTCCACGGTAGATTGGATATCATTTAGATTGTATAGTGATCTTGGTTTTTTATCACATGCATTCCTTGGAGTTGAGTAGTTTAATTTTTAACTAAGCATGACCTGATCTGGGCAAAACATGTGAAGAAATTGAGCGATTAAGAAAAAAAGCCTATCATTGCAGTCTCGTAGTGAAAAAAATTATAATAAATCTGTGGAAATATATGAACCACGCGAAATCCTGTACTACCTCAAAAGCCTCTTGCCGTATTGTTAAAGCGAGTTCCCATCTTCTAAGCTTCTAAGCTTCTCGATCTCTATGCACCTCTATTTTCGAATTGTCAGTCAAAACTCTTTGTTTACATAATCAGATGATTTGTCTTCGTATTCTTCCATAATCTGCCTTTATAGAACCGCTAGTAGGTTTTCCTTAGCACGTTTAGTGTGCTTGCTTAACTTGTGCATGCGTAATTCCTCAAACGACGTGCTTCAAAAGGTGACCTGCGCTGTCGTTTTTAAAACGGTCTAATGTTTCTCACAGGAGGCGTACGACCTTCTCAAGGAAGCAGACGCCGACATCAGCTCCCGTCTTTCAGTTGCTACCACGCAGAGTTCCAGCTCGAAGAGCCTCTCCAAAAGCCGTCTAATCCGCGCTATGGTCTCCACAATAACCTCCTGCCTTCCCAGCCTCGACCACCTAACTCGATTCTCAGCCCTTGTAAACGGAAACGATGAAGGGGATTTCAGTAAATCTGATGACACCTCAGTGGAATTTCAAGCGCCACCGTCGCCGCCCTGTTTGGCGGTAGACTCCGACTCCCCACGCCGTGGACTGCCGCGCCTAGTCGCCACCCCCAAGGGACGTGGTCTCGCCTTTCAACCCTGCACCGTCGAAAGACGACAGCTCGCCGAATTCTGGGACGACTTCAACCTGTAGGTCTTACTCCTGTTGTTCTACCTACGCATGTCATTTCACAAACTACCACTTTTTAATGGTAGACAGGAACTCGCCCTTAAAATTTGATGTCATTTATTGTTGTCTCTATATTTTGTCCCCCCTATAGGTCTCAACGCGTGCTTCGTGGTGAAAACCCATTCAAAACTACGTCCCCAACGCGGCCTCGCATTACAGACAGTGCTCGGAATCTCAGTAGAAATTTGCGCAGGTAAGTTACGTTCCTGTTTGGTAGGGACGCAGTCGGTTCTCTGCACAGACAACTCCCGCCCAAGGAGGTTGCTCCTACTCCACCTGGCGTCCCGTCATTTGTTCTACTCTGCGTTCTTTTTAAGCTCGACCCGGAAACCGGCCTTTATTCCCATGAATTACTTGTAATTAACTAATGCTTTTGGTTGCTGTTCTTATGATGCATTCATTATGTCATTCGTATGGAACATTGGCACTTTGTTCTTTTCCAAGTTTGCTGTTCATGCTCTACCTTGTGGGCACTATTCGGGCCCTCTAACCGTCCCACGTTAGTGTGTTTCAGCGCCCTAAGCGATCCAAAGCCTTATGCTCAGTAACCGAATATGGCTCACGCAGATAAGGCAAGTGCTTTCATTGTGTTCGTGTGGCCACAAGCTGTTGGCATTTCCCTTAAGGATGCTCTACTCCGCCTCCGTCGACAGCCCACTTCGGTCTCGGAAGCAGCGTGTCGACCTCCGACTGCAATCTCCGTACTCCTCCAACACCCCAACGCAAAAAGCGCCCATCGAAGTTGGTCACCGTCCGGTCGTGCAATCGGACATTGATTTTTGGTCCAAGCTAGGCAGAATGCACGAAAACCTTGGCGTTACTACTGCCTCTCCAACCGTGTCGATACTGAAGGTTTGGACGGTGTTGGTGTTGTTGCATGCATCAAAGAGGAACTTGAACTGCCTGTGTGTCCTTTAACAAAAGCAACTCGCTTCTTTTTAGCTCCCAGCTAGATTAATCCGTTGTGAAGGTAGCGCTGATTAGAGGCACATACTGCGCAGCAAATGGCCAAAACATTTTCTGACTGTGAGCCAACAGTTATGCCCCTCCACTATCGGCAGCCTTGACTAATGACTAACCGAGATGTGAGAGCGGGTTTGTACCTGATTGAACTAAGTGCTACTTAAATTACTTTGCGGATGGTAGCGTGTTAATCGAATTTCACCAATTTTTTTCCTGTCCTTTTATTTTGTTTAGTCTCGGCCCAAGTCGCCAGTGGTAGAGGTCAATTCTTCACCCGTTAGTACAAGCCCAGCGCCTTCCGGTTTATCGTTTAAGGCCTGTAAAGAGGAGACCCCAGGTGTTGCCGTCGACGACGATGATTCTGAGGTTACAATCAACCCTCACACGCTTCATATCAGTATGTTTTTGTTGTTGTTGTTCTTTGCCAAGCTCTCTTCGTCTTTACTCGCTTAGAAATGCTCCTGCTAGCTGCCGCACCCTTCATTTCTACCGTTTAACTGATAGCTAATCCCCTTTTTATCGATTGTATAAAAGTAATCCTCTAACAGTCAATCTTATTTCCCTGGATCGATTTTGTATGCATCAATCGTAATTCCCATTTGTAAGTCGCACGGTTTTTTAGTTAAAGAGAATTTGGATGCGTCGACGAACTCCGAAGCCGGCTCACCTCCCACTCTCCCACCTACCGATCGTCTACACAAGCACCTCAACTCGTCCGTTTTCACCTTCTCGCCGCCTGTACGAACCGTAAGTCGCCACGGTGTTATTTTAACCCTAGCTTTAAATCACCGACAATGATAGCGATTTTTCGAAACAATTTTAAATTAATGTTATCTGGTTTCTGAATTACGCCACGATTTCTGCTCTCTTGACCTAATTGGCGTCGTGTCCTGTTGGCATCAGGAATTCCGATGCGCACTAAAGTATTTTCGATTTTGAATTTTACCACAGGAGTTCGTTGGTCCTTAATGTCTAGGTTCGTCTTGTGTTCTTTACTCCAAAATCACATCCTCCTTTTAAAATTAAAAAAAAATGCCTAGCTGTGTAATTTCCGACATTTCTGACATCGTCACCCGTCTTTACCGCTGAAAATGCCCAAAGTCCTTTTGTTTTCGAACGCAGGATTCTAGTCGTCGTGGCGCTTCGAACCTTGCAAAAATGGACGAGGTCGCTAAGGCCTTGTGCTTGGGCTCGTATTTCACCTTCTCGTCCCCCGCCACGTATTTCCTCAACAAACTTGCGGCTGCTGCCCCAACGTCCTCGTCAATTCAAGAAGAGGAGGGGCAGGAGGAGGAGCACGAATCATTTGGCTTCAGCACCCTACCAGACAACGAAGACACCACTGAATGGTCAGTTGCCTTAAAACGCAGCCCATGTCGTAGTCATTCTCACTTGTTTAAATTGAAAGCGGTCGTTATTTTGATGGCAGACTTAGATTTCGATTATACCTTTTTTTCTGAGAAATGTCGAGAACTCGCAAGTCAGCCAAAACCGCAGTTTCTTATGCTCCAGCTGCCAACCCACGGAGTTTGGTTTATGTATCAGTCTCACGTAAAACGGTTAAATACACAGGTAAGCGTACTCGATGATTCAGGTGAGGGGAATGTTTGAAAGGGAGCAAGATCTCCTCCACCTCAGTCAATGTGATCTGAAAACTCGAAGAAAGAACCTCTGTGGGAGAATGTCTCGTTACTGGAAGAGTCGGATTTGCAATTTGCCACGCAATCTTGACGCGCTCAGTTCTGTGGATCTGTTGATCCTCGCTAACCAGGCTGTGTTGTGATTGGCTACAGTTCTGACCAATGTGTCACTTTGGCATTAGTTGAGTGCTGTGTCTTGCAAATTATATTTGCTGTAATTCTGTTTCCTGTTGCGATTGTGTGTGTCCTTTGATCAGCAAATTTCCCATATTTGCGTACGCCACGTTGGGTCTGTTAGCTCAAATACACCTAGGTCGCCGCCATGTAGTTATAATCTGGTGCATTTATATGAAGTTCCAATGCCATTGCTCCGTTCTAGTAACATATCACTTAGGGATAACTACAACATTAAGACGAATACATTAAGAAGTCACACATGTCCTTTGTGTCAGTTCTTCCTTGCAACTTATGGGATACTTAATGATCCACATGCTTTTTGTATCCGAAATAATAAATTATGTGAGGTACTTCGTTCTCGTTAATAGTTATTGTAAAAATTCTCATTTGCCACTGCTGTTTCAAACGGTTACTGCAAACACGTCTATTTGATGTCAAGTAATTACCGCTGTCAATCGGAGCCTAAAATTAATCCACGCTTATTGTGGCAGGTCATCCTGATCAAGGGTCATTTTGTCACATTGTATTTTTGTCCTGCAAACCTTCAGAATCATGATTTGCACGTTGATTGAGTAGATGTTTGGCCATAGCACTTTTGCTGTATTTGCCTTAACCCATTGCTAAACTGAAGTCAACCCATTTCTTGTGCAGTTACTCCCAAGTTGACGAACCATCGCACTCCTCACCTGGCTCCACTTCTGCCTGCGCCGATGATATTTCTCCTGCCGATGGCGATGGCAACATACTGGACGACGACGAGACGGAATCGAACGTCGTGCAAACGGAGGATGGGGGCAGCACCGACATTTTCACACCCCGGCGGTCAAAGCGAACCGTCAAACGACCTGAACGTTACCATTTTTGATTGTAATGTCGGGATTTAGCTGCTTTTGTAGAATTGAGTGTGTATTTACCTGATTTGTATCAAAAAGGTTACTACCCATTTCTTTCTCTGAGTGTAAATTGTCACCGCACCTGGGTTCGGTCCGTTTAAGTCCTTTCCTTGTTCAATTGCATTGCAATCGTCGCGCATGCCCTGCGATGCGATGCTTCTACACGTCGTATAACCCACCGTTGTAAAGTCTACATCGGTTACATTGGGATCCTCGTTAGAGGCTTCTAGCATTTTTACCTGCTCGTACGTTCACTGTAGTTTATGAAGCAATAAACTTGCACGGTCATCTGGTGTAGATTTGGAGGGATGCCGCCCGTCAGAATATTAGTGCGAAGTAGATTTTTGAGTTCTGGCCGTGGCATATCTTGCAACCTTTCGTGAGGTAGTGCTAGTGCCCTCACGTTTGATATGTGGGCGCAGGATTAACTCTCAGCACTACGAGTTAATTCATAAGAACTTTGAATTGAGTGTGGAAATAGTCCAAATATTGATGGGGTATGTAGGTGCATATTGTCTGCATGTAATCCATCAGGTATTGATCCTAGCTATTAAATAGCATTGACCCGTCATAAAAAAAGCCCTTAAAACTATTTAATTTTATTGACAATAATCACATCCACTTAAGTTGGTTTTTAGATAGCTTAGCGATTCCCTAAATCAATTATTTATTAATGAACACCAATATCTTTATTTTATTGAACAAGA
Source organism: Mesocestoides corti (assembly GCA_900604375.1). NCBI lineage: Eukaryota > Metazoa > Platyhelminthes > Cestoda > Cyclophyllidea > Mesocestoididae > Mesocestoides > Mesocestoides corti. Next base: position 14,340 of record UXSR01005406.1, on the reverse strand, counting down.
TTGTTGCGATTTTCTTGCTATAATTAAAATGAATCGAGACAAAAATGGATATAAGTTGGCGCTAAAATTATTGCTACCATTTGTCACGCACACGACACTCTACGACACCGAACTCTGTTCATGCCTAGTCTGCCCAACAATTAGTACATGGATTGTCTCCTGGTTCCCGAACTCTATCATCCAGTTTACCCTCTGCCTCCTTTGTTCCATATAAAGTCTTCTAGATGTTTCCTTTCACCATCCTACGTTTTGCTCCCTGTGTTTCTCTCGATTGGGTATCTCGCGCTGACTCATCGGTAGTCCGTCTCTTCTTCTAGCTCAGATCCATACTCGCGCCTTACACATTGACTACTTTGTTACATTTGTCATCAATCGAAATTATGTGCATTAACGAAAATTTCAAGATCAGACAACGATGAAGGAACAAGGATCTAACCTTGGAATAACTCGCAGGAAAAATTTTGGCTACAGAGCACTATTATTATTATTTTTTTAATTATTATTAACATCTTGTTAAGTAGGAATTCCGGCTAGCAACATAAAGATAATTTACCAATTATTTCAAAATTAATGCTTATTTATGCAGATCAAATTTACATGTGAATGTGTGATTAGTACAGGCGAAAATAATGGATTCGAATGAACAATCTAGAAAACAATTTCTGCAACAATTGTAAAAATTTTGCTGCGACATTTTATGGATACATAGCTAAGAAGTTTAAGTTATCTTAAAAGTACCTTAATTGTGGGATTCTGGACCAATAAAAAAAGATGTGTAAAATACTTATAATAAAGCGTTTTAACATTTGCGTCAGTATCACACACACGATAGTTAATTTTGATAACTAATCACACAAAACGAAGATTTGGTAGTTTTTTTTACTATGAAATTAGGCAAACCCATACCGTAGCATTATAATTAAATTGAGCTTATGGAAAGATGCAATTAGCAGTGTGGCACATTTTTTAGATTTCGGTTGCAATTCTTACTCAACACTAAACACTATTACGCAATGTATCAAGCAGTTTGCAATTGAACTTGTAGACGAATTTGAATTAACTAGCTAGAACTGTTGTCATCAATGTGATTGAACCTACACCGTTAAAGAGAAAATCGAATTTGCTATCACAATATTTAAATTTTTAAAAATTTTTAAATAAAAAATAGAGACCGCTGAGTGCGTTTTAGACAAGAATTAAATCATTCTTTTCACGCGTGTGCTTGATTCCGTATTTGTTTTAAGTTACTGAGTTCAGTGTTACGAAGGAAAATAAGGTGGCGTGCACTTTTGTCTTTTTTGAGGTTTGGTGCTCTTCCTTAGTCAATGCAGTGTCTAATTACGTTAGTAATGTATTGTTAAGTTTTTGCTAAACGTGAAATTTGAAGGGGTTGCGATTTCATTTATGTTTTTCGTTCTCCTGGTAAACTAACATTGCTGTGTTGTGAAATTCGTCATGCGTTGTCGCTGCTCTGTTTATTTCCTTTAGGGAATCACCCTTGTCCTTATATATTTGTGAGATGATAATTGAATTTCACTTCAGTGCTCGTTTTTAATCCGCTTAATCATCTGACAGCTAGAACTCATCTGCATTAGTTCTACCTATGTTGTATTCACAATTGTCGAAGATGCTTAATTTGGCCTCATCTTTCTTTCCTCTTTTGTTACTGCATTCTGACATATCATGTTTGTTTTCCCTTACAGTGAACTGTCATGGCCCACGGAAACGATATCGTTCATAAGAACCACTTCAGGAAGAAGTGGCAGTTTATGGTCAAGACCTGGTTCAACCAACCCGCCCGTAAACATCGGCGCCAGGAGGCTCGCAAAGCCAAGGCCAAGCGCATTGCCCCTAGGCCTGCTTGTGGACCATTGCGCCCAATCGTAAATTGTCCCACTCTTCGCTACAACATGAAGGTTCGCCCCGGGCGTGGATTTACACTCGAAGAGCTGAAGGCTGCTGGCATCAGTAAAAGGATTGCGCGTTCTGTCGGAATTTCCGTCGATCATCGTCGTCGTAATTGTTCTGTTGAGAGTCTTCAGAGGAATGTAGCTCGACTCCGAAAATACATGTCGAAAATCATCCTCTTTAACAAAGCGAAGATCCTTCCCGTACCTGTTCACGTGGGAGAAAAAGACAAGGTTACTCAGAGGAAAATGGTCATGCCGATTGTTCAAAAGTCCAAACTCGAAAAGCCTCATAAGATTACGCCTTCGGAGGCTAAGTATTCGGCGTTCCATGCCATTCGTCAGCACCGGGCCAACAAACGTCTCGCCGGAAAGCGTCTCAAGGCTCGTTTGGCCAAAGCCAACGAGTAGTTTGTATAAATAAATTTAGTGGAACAAGTGAATTGTCCGTTTTTAGATTGTGTTCGTACTTTTCTAGTTGATAGTGGTCGTGTTCTTAGTTGTCACATTCCTTGGGCTATCGGTTGGTAGATGTTCTCCTGTTTCTGCATTTTTTGTTTCTTATCCAAGTTCGAGTCCTGTAAGATTTAACTTCATCAGAAATGGGCGCATCACAAGCTTCAACATTTGTCGTGTGCTCATTCCTCATTACTTGCAATAGATTTTGCCTTACTTATGACAGCCTTGCGTAGCTATTTTGGACATCGGCCAATTTGGCTGGTTGCGTTTGCGTTGTTAATATCGTCAGGGTTCATAAAATCAGGTAACGAATCATGATCGAGTAGTTTAGCTTGCGTTTACTGTTAGTTTCGTCCGTTTGTATCACGGATGTTGAACAGTTTTTGCAGATGACGAGTTGCCTTGGTCGTCGTTCGTAGTGGTAGTCGAAAATACAACTTTTGACGGCCTGTGGTATTGATTGACTTAGCGCAATCAGACCCTACTCTGTTGAAGCACATAACTATCGGTTTTTTTTGTTAACTTGACTTGGGAACAATCTGAGTGTCTCCCAATTTCTGCCTTTCGTCGCAATGGATAGTCACGTCAAAGACAGGTTATCTAGGCTGGTACGAGTGCTTCGAAATTTCGGTAAAAGCCACTGTACTTGCAGTATACCGGTGGGGTCAAGGGTATGTAATTAGGTAGCGGGTATTTTGTCGAATTTTCTGCCCTCGTTGCAAAAGAGTCCCTCTGGATACCCGAGGAATCATTTGCAGGATGTGCGCACTTTTGGGACTGAAGAATATCCTAGTGGTGGAGGTCGACTATCCTGTTTCATTGTAAATTTGGTAGCATTGTTGCTGACGATTATTTAGGCCGACAGAGCGATCCTTTTGATACTGATGGAGGATATCTTTATTGATGGAATGTAGGTATATTTTACAGATGTAGAAAACCAATAATCGTTGATGAACTTGTGCGTAGCGTCAACACGATTCCACTACCTACCACCTATAGTGACTTTATATTTCGTGATTCTGTGAGTATAAGTTGTTCTCGGAATGCGTAGTATTAATTCTTATTCGTATAAAAAGTGTTACTGACAATCTCAGTTCTGGGGGCTACGAAGAAGACTGGAAGCGACTACAATGTAGGGCAGCTGATAATAGAGCCGGAATACAAATTTGTAGAAATACATGAATATTTCCACAATCCTCTCTTTTAGTAACTCATGACAATACAGTGACTCAATAATTGTGCAGAGAATCACTAGGGGTCAAAATTCACTGGCTGCAGCTAGTCATCTGCATCACTTTCACATCGGACAGAAACGTTTTGTCATGTGTGAGACTATGCAAAATATGAAGCCTTCAAGTTTAGCACGCAAGGTCAAATCGACGATAGCCTTAGGCTTGCGAAAATTCGAGGGGTGAGCTATTCATATTGTTCTGGGTCATGTCCGCTCACGCCTGTTACCATAAACTGTGCCCAGGTTTTCTACACCATCGAATATTTCAAGCCCGCACCCACGCTATTTTAATTTTCCCTTTGTACACTTGACTCGGACAAAAATTTATTGATGTAAAATCACCAGTAGGCGTTGCCTTGTGCACTGGTTTGTAATTTAATGTTTAAATAGTTTATTTTGGGGTAATCGAATGAGTAGTTTTTCTTTTCTCTCGTCTCGTTCCTGATAGATTTCTAATTACTATAACTGAGACTGCATGACTGAGAATTTTAATATAGTATTCATTTAATATAATCTGTGACTGGTTATTGAAAATGCTGAGGCGCCTCTTTCTAAAGAATGACAATGCAGTAATTAATTCTTCCGGATTAATACTCAGTTGACAGGTTACACTAAATGACAAAACGTGAGGGATTTGCTTAATAAAATAATGGTACTTTACTTGGACTTCAATCAGACATAGCTTCCGTTTGTATTATTAAGCATGAGATGCAGCCAGAACATAAAAAGCAACCTTTTTATATGTAAACAGCTGATGATTAAGCCAATTTAAATGAAGGCTTAAAATGGTCATAGAAGTGAATTTTAAGATTTAATATATCCTTATATATTTGAGATGGTTGACCAGCTCAAACCTGCAACATATAACGCGAATAATTCATGCGCATTGTTACTAATTAAATTTTTCGTTTGATAAATACAACGAAAAACTTCCAAGTAGACATTTAAATAACATTGGATAATGTAACTTGTGAGCTGGGATCCGACCTAAAGGAATAGAAGGACTACTTATGAATCGGCACTAGAGGTATGGTCCAGACAAACACACGGAGCCCAGTATGGGAGGGAAGCTGGAGCCTACAAATCAAGTTTATTCGGAGAGTGATTACGTGACGAATAATGGAGAAAAAAGGCAAAATCGACGACAGAATTTAAAAGATACGCTAAGCTTTGCATTCTAACTGGTGGGCAGGTCTAAAAGGTTACAAACATAGAAAGAAGTCACCAGGCGTAAATGATGTCCGATGTCATTCTAGTTTAACTCAATTCGGGTATGATACACCTGGCTACCACATTTAAGCAGGTTATTTTAATTCGACTTGCAAGCACAGGATAACAAACACAAATGCTTCCACCGTAAGCTCGACTTATAGAAAGTGTCTTAATTTAGTTTTTGTTACTATTTTAATGTGGCGCCTAAAACGAGATGGAGCAGTCCATGTGTGAGGACTCTTTACAGCCGGCTGATGTCCCAAAAATAATTTTAGTGCGATTTGATCAAGATTGTCATGAGGCCCGCAACATTTTTCAACAGAATGTTGCTGTTGTTCGCAAATCCATCCGGAAGATGTTACGTAAATACACCCTGGGATCTGGAGATATCGTTCGATCTCTTAATATTTCAAACCTCAATGGAGCACCTCGGTTCAGGATACGACTTACGTGCAATTCAGACCTAATGTTTTCTTCTGAAGATCTACTAATGAAGTCTACATGGTCAGAATTGCCATTCGTCACTGCTGTTTTTGAGCGAGAATCCACTGAATGGTAAGTTGTGCCAAGTAGCTATAACTTTACCGCATATGAAACGCATTTCTCCTGCACATGCGTTAAGCAATGCTTTTAGGAGACCATATTTTGGTTAAAAGCTGTACTGTTGTCTCGTGTTCTCGATTTCTTTTAATGATCCTCCGAAACATTTAGTCCTTCCTCTGAAGACATCCTGGGTGATATCATTCTTGGATTTCGCTAGGACCAATGGGCAGCTTGTATCAGAAATTACATTATAATGAATACCCTTTTAGAACATCCGCTTCATCATCTACGATCTAACACTGACATAAAGTGTTCGTCCTATCTACTGTTTTGCAGAAACTTTGTTTTCCAGCTTGTTACTGCACATCGTTTTCAGGAACAGCAGTGGTTTCGTCCTATTTAAACTATAGTGCCTTTATTTCGGTAAAATTTCGTAAATATGTCATTAAAATCGTGCAGAATTAACATTTGTTAGTGTCAACACAATTAGACGGCAACTGCAAGCGAGAAAAATCGTCCTGCATTCCTATTTGCAAGTCCCTGTTTCTTCTTTTAGCGGAAAGAAGTTTGTGGGCGAAGCCTTGGACAAAAATCTGAAACCACCAGAAAGTCTGAATGAACTAGCTACCCGCCTTGAGAAAGTTGAGATTTTGCTCAGTTCTTTCGGCTCACCCAAGCGTACGTTAACGACTGATGTGTATCTCCGTTTCTTTCAACCTTTTACTGCATTCCATTTATAACCATATCAAGTTCACGAATTTTGGTGTTGTTGGTTTACTAAGGACCAACAGGCTACATCGCTTGTGGTTGTAGCTGGACTTCGTTTCATGTTCCAATATGCGCAATTAATTATCTGAGCAGTCTTGGTTCGAAACGTATTTACGGAAATCGACGTTGTCGTATTCAACTTTTTATTGGAACATTTTAGGTTCGCCTGCCTGCCTTAAGCGCAGCTAACGCTGCGAGTTATTTTGACTCAAAGTTGATCCGACCATGAGAAATATTAAAGCACTAGGTCTACACAGTCCAACAATACGGTGCCTCTTTCAATTATGGGGAAATATTACTTGTTTTCAGATACGGCAAATATGGCGTCAGTGGCATCATTATCCACCGGTAAAAAGAGACCCCGTGCCACTTCAAACCCAGCATTGACAAAATCGTTCTCCGAGAAAATTGACTTCACTCCTTCATCAGTGAAGGGAAAAAAGTCAAAAGCTTTACCTAGTAACAAAAGCCTTTACGTTTGGCGAACTCCCGCTGAATTTCTGCTTAACTTGGACGAAGTTATCGAGTCAGTCGCCTCGGGTCTTTTCGAGGCAAGTGAATACATCGACACTTCCCCGTCTAGAGATGCGGGTCTTCGAGATGACGATGATCAAGCGGACGTCGATTTAAATGAAACACTGTCTCCATTAACAGAGAAGAAAAAGTCGAAGAAAAAAAGGAATAAGAACCAGTCTGATTCAAATACCGGTGATGATAGTCTGTTGAACGGCTCCCTATCTAAACCTAAAAAAAAGAAAAAAATAGTTGACTAAAAATTTGGCTATTTTTTATTCCCACTGTTTAAAGCCTGCATTTTGTAAAAATGAATTGCTTTTTATTATAAAAAACGATGTATTTTTGCTGGTCGTTAGACTTGTTTTTTTGTCGGTACCAGGATAACATTTCGTATAATATTGACCAGTGAGTTTAAACATTAGCCAGTATTTTGAGACTCGGGCAGAATTATTTTATTCATTTCGAAGCAGCTGAGCATTTAGAGGATTTTTGGGTTATGTTCTCCGTCCTAACGTCAAAGACTTCGGTTGTTGGTCACATTTTATAGATAAACCGAGGGTTGGGTGATGTTCAAAGCGGTAAATTCAGGGGGTTCTTGTGTTATCTCAATTTCAAAAAACCCCCAAAATAAGCTTGCCGGGATTCAGCTTTACGACATATTGTACCTTTTCAGGCAGGGTCATACTGGTCTAACGGATAAGTGTGGCGGCCTCAGTTATGCGGAACTCACAGTAATACCTTTTTGGGTACAACCTCTTTACTCACTTTGTGGAGGTTTGGGCTGGCGTAATATATCTTAGAGGCCATGCTACAGTCATCGAAGGATCAGGGTTCCCTTGTGACTCGTGTTTGGTTTATAATAAGGTGTAGCGAGGCACCTAGGCAGTCACATGAGAGAGTACTGTTGTCAGAACAAATAGTTCGAGTGCTGTAAATGAGCGAATACCAGGCTAAAGAACATTCCGTCACACAGTAATTGCTTTACAGCATCATCTAACAAAGTTAGATTGGTAGAAAATCTATATAACCTGCAGTGTCACGTCAAGATCAGCCAGTGCTCAGTCATTGTGGGTTTGAATCCCCTAGGAGCAAGATCAGCAGTTGATCAGCGACAAAGATGGATGGGTGCTCCAATCAGTATGAAGGATGCGGCGCTCTCAAGGAAGCAAAGGACAATGGAGCAGCGAAGATAGCTGCCATAGACGAATGCCATTAAAGACCACCTAAGTAGTAAGTAGCTAGAAATAATAAGTTATTGTCCAAAGCTTAAGCCGTTGGAAGGGCAAAAAGTTATGACGGTTTCGTGATTGCGTTGTACAATCGATACACCTAAAGCCCACAGACAAGTTTTGATCATTTTTGCTCCTCAGAGAAGTCGTTCGCAAATGTCAAAACTAGAAATAACAATCTGCCAAGATAAAACGACTGAAAGTGCAAAAAAATTGTCATACTTCCTCAAAAGGCAGCGGCGATGCAATGACCAAGACTACAAAGCAAGAATTTTTAATTAGGCACAAGGCACCCCCCCCCAATATTAAATTCTGGGAATTTTTTCGGCATAAATGAATAATACTTTTCTTGAGGGCAGTTTACAGCTGATACAATTATAATCGCCTACACCATTTTGTAAAAGTTTAAAGACCATTTTAACCACCAGTGCTCTTACCGTTTGTAGATTCTATTGTCTCTCACACTAGAACGTGCGGTCATAACCGAAGGCATAACACATTATGGCCATAGCATCTCCTGTTTTCAAAAATAATTAAAAGATTTTTGTTTTTTTCAAACATTACTTAATTTAAAACCTTCGTGCATTGCAATATATTTATTTTATGGCCATAAAAAATTATTTGGGCAAAGTATACATGTAGCAACCTAAAACAACGACCTTCACTCTCTGAGGCCTCAAGCTTGTCCAATCACCATCTGCATAGATTAAGATGAAGCCAATTAACAACCGGGTTATCGAAGTTTACTAAATTGATTGTGATGACGTGTGTGAATTCTTGCTGGGCTGCCTCCTGTTCTTGCTTTTTTGCCGTTTTAGTTCAACACTTTCTTTTAATAATCATTGTTGTTTTATTTGATATCATGATATGTAAACCTCCCTCGTTGATTTTAAAAGATGATTATATAGCGCACTAACGGTGAATTCTGATTGCCAATTACACTTTTTAAAAAGCAAACACAGCGACCTCATCTCGAATGCCTATTGGAAAATTTGTTGAATCAATATATTTTGTGTTGTGTGACTCAGAAATTTTGCATTTTCTGTAAAATGTCACCTAGACTAGCGAATATCCTGTCACTTGTCCAGAGTCAGTTAATGTACGCACTGATTCTTTCATTCTCTTTTTATTACTGTTTTTACATCCTTAGGTAACCGGCTTTATGCATCACAAGCCCTTGAGTCGAGGGCTATTTTTAAGACTAATCATTTTTAATCTACAATTCTATCACGTGCCCACAATGTTTTCTGTCCTATTGAGTTGTTATTAGCTCTTAAAGACTTCTGCTTCCTTCCAGTCTTCGCATACTTGACCACAAGATCACAAGCTATCAGGAGGCCATCATATATTGAGTATTTTGCGAATATTTTAAAATCACATTTTTGTGTGATATAAACAGGCCACTTTAAGTACCCCAATATTCGGTCAGTTAGTTGTTTCTGTGACTATCAATGCAACAAAATCACAAGTATGCGGAATTTTGAAGCCATTTTCATTCCCATCAATTAATTCTATTCCCGCTGCGAACTATAAATGTGGAACGTGCTGCGAATTAACTTATCGCGAAATCTTTATTTGGTAGACTATGCTGAGACTCAAGTGCACGTCCCAGTGCTATGAATGGGGTAAAGTTGGGAAGTCGAGCGCTGTCTACCAGCTGCTAGTTTCCTCACAAAATTCAGACGGCCTTCGTTCCACAAACCCTTATGCTGAGGTTAGTCCGTCTAATTTTGAATTCAGTTAACCTATTTATCTATCACTCGTCGCTTGTTTAACTGTGCTGTACTCGATGCTTCATGCCTCTGCATGGTTAATAGAATTCTTGTCTCAATTTTGCACAGTTATGGATGGGCACTCATCCTTCGGGCCCCTCGCACCTCTGGGATGCACCCAGCGTTTGTCTGGCAAAGCACATCCAGGAGAATTTTGCCTGCCTTGGCACGCCTTGTTTGCGCCACTTTGGGCCTCAGCTGCCTTTTTTGTTCAAAGTCCTCTCCGTGGGAAAAGCCCTCTCGATTCAGGCTCATCCGACAAAAGTGAGTAAACTACAGTCTTGCTTGCCCACACACCTTCCACTCAGGAAGGTCTCATCAAGAGACTTGGAAATTAGTGTGGTCGTCGATCACAAGCAGAGTGACTTGGGTTTTCGTGCACGTTGTCTCGGGTCTTTTCATATCCCTAATCCATGACATTTCATCCCGAGAGGAAAATGGCTGTTGTCTTGCTTTTTGTCAGGAAATGGCTGTTAGACTTCATGCTGAACAGCCTGACATTTACAAGGACGACAATCACAAACCAGAAATGGCAATCGCTCTGACTGAGTTTGAAGCTCTTCTGGGTTTTCGACCATATCACCAAATCCTTGCTTTCATGGCTGGTTAGTTTCCTCCTTTTTTTAAATCATCCCATTAACCCATCTAAAGTCAGTGTCAGTGTATTCTTGTGTCGATTTCTAAATTTACAACAGACTTCAAGTTGTTGCAGTGTTCTGAGTTCCTAACTATTCGTCAACGTATCAAGTTGTTCAAGTGTGTATATTGCTTAATTTAAATTGACAAATCCCATATTTGGTTGATGACATGATCTGGAGACATGAATATGGCTAACTCTTTCGTTGTTTTTAGCCTTTCCCGAATTGGCCCAAATAGCCTCTACAGAAGATCCATCGGTGAAGGCGACTGAGGGGAACGCCTCCATAAAAGAAATGTACTCAAATTTAATGAGAGCGCCAACCTTCAGGGTACATTTGAGTTTGCTGTTTCGTTTTAATTTCTCTATGTTATTTTCAATTACGGGGAGTCTCTACTAATGAAGGATTTCACAAGAAACCATGCATGCCTTTAAGAGCGAAAATATTGTTTCCTTAGCTCACAAACATTTCACGAAACGGATTTTGACCACAAAAGAAATGGCTCAAAGGATTAGTGTAGTGCTACTATGGCGAGGTCGTATCTTGAGACATTCCTTTAGTCTTGTCATCAACATATTTTGTACATCCGAAGGCACCGGAGCATCGTGTACAGTTTTGTTTACGTTGTGAAGCTTATCGACAGCAAATAGCCATGCAAGTGCGCACCAATCCCTCAAGCTTGTCCCTGTTGTTTACCACAACGACTAGCTTAGACTGATACCTGCACAGCATTAGTTTACGATAGCCATTGTTTCGTTTCGTGTTTGTTGATTGCGTCAGATGGTGCGATTTCAGTTTATCTTGTCCCACTGCACAAGGTCAAAGTATAATCTGAAGAGCAAAACGACGCCAACTAGGCAATCATGTTTCCACAAAAGCGGATTCCACTCATAACTAGCTAAGTGTACTGTTCTGCATTGGCAGAGGCCTTGTTTTACTCGCAAATCCACTGTTATTTCATTCTTCTACATGGAACGGCCAACCCGCTACACTCAACCTGTTATAACTCCATCGCATTAACTAAATAGCTGCTTAGAAGATATTTATCTGACCTGATTAACTAACTTGTAGAAATCGGCATCTTATCTGAACTCTTGCCTTTTTTTCAACCGGAGTTCTGTCAACACATTTGAGATCTACTGGACCGTGTTGCGTTGCGCATGATCAATTCATTGTAGTATCTTTAATGCACTTACCACATGCTACTGTTTTCCTCTGAAGATAAAATGCACAATCAAGTTGCTGTCTGAGCGATTCATCAAGGCCTCCGAAGCGGTGTGTGACCCTCCCTTAGTTGTGCCCAACCTGGATCCAAACGAAGTCGACTTCCCAGCCCTCGTTGATCTCTTCCTGAATTTGTCACGAACCTTCCCCGGCGATGTTGGCTGTCTCAGTGTCTTCTTCTTCAACTACCTCAAACTCAAACCCGGTGAGGCAATTTTTCTAGCGGTAGGTTTGCACTGTGCTTCTGCCAAGTTATCATGTGCGATTTTAAGTCAGAAATAGGACAGATTTTTAATCCAGTATACGTCCAAAGCTTGTACTCGACGTTCAATGAAACTGTCTCAGCAAAGTGCGGTGTTTCTGTGTTCTATTTCATATTGGCACAACCATCCATCTAAGTGTATACCATCTTCCACGTTTCACCAATAAGGGAGCTCTTGTAGGTCTGGTGTCTGTTCAGTCTTGCGTCATTTCTCTTCCTGCAGGCAAACACACCTCACGCTTATCTGTCGGGTGACTGTGTGGAGTGCATGGCCAACTCCGACAACGTCGTGCGAGCTGGTCTGACACCGAAATTCAAGGACGTAGAGAGACTCTTGGAGATCCTCAACTACATACCCACCACACCCGACAGCCTTCTCTATCCCCCTCACCTCCGGCCAACGCCCGAGGGCGTCGTCATGGAGTCGTTTGTGCCCCCAGTCTCGGATTTCGCCGTTGATGCGATTCGTGTAAGTTTTGCAGAGGTTGTAAGTTCATTCTTATTCACCTTGGCATGCTTTAAACACACACACACACACACACACACGAATCAATACCTCAATAACCATGCGTTGGCCAGTAAAGGGACCGTTTTGGACGCCGATGTTAGTGAATTAATGTCAAGTGTTTATCTTGTGCCCCAACGTCAGCTAATCTCGTTACAGAAATATATATCGCTGGAATGAAGTCCAAAAGTAGCATCTGGTTAGGGTAATTTTGGAGATGAGCGCTAATCGCCAGTCATTTAGGTTTTTCTGTTATTAAAAGGGAAACTTCAGAGATATGTGTTAGGAAGTAGTAGTTATAGGCTTTTGCGCATGGTATTAATGCCACTAATGCTAATGAAACCGGACAAGCTGTTCAGAGATTGCCAGCCAACTAAGTTGCCGCGTTTCCTTCGTGTGCAGTTTACGGACGAGGGTCGGGGATTCAGTGTGCCCCCGGTTCCCACGGCCAGCATCATCCTCTTCACTCGCGGACAGGGCATCGCCAAATACGTCGAACCGGACACCAACAGCATTAAAGAATTGTACGTGCTTATCAATGCCAATCCACGCTTACCATTTATTTTCCCAACTGCGTCTTTCTAGTACCTCTCGGCTTGTAGGCTGGTAATCACCTAGATCACGGTTAAGAAGTCAAAAGGTTTGTTGAATTCGGTTAATTTCCGAGTGTACTGATCGGTTGGCTGATGGAGATCGACTCTGCATCTAGATACATGCTTGATTCAACAATTAAATCTACTCACGGGCATTTAACTTGTCGAACAAACTCCCACCGCATCCCCTCGGCTGTACCTAACAAGGTAATACGGCAATGATTAAGCCAAAACCACGGCCGAACCCCTTAAATGTCACACTAACACGACCAAAGAAATCCATGAAAAAATTATGTCCCTAAATCACTCATTTGGAGTAACTTCACTAGTTCAGGTCCCGATTAAGTAATCGATACGACCAGACAGCCGAGTACGCATTCGGTAAGGGTTAACAAGATCCTCAACAACAGCGAATGAGAGCAATGTTCGCTTCGGCATTTGGTATTTGAAGGAAAAACCGACTTGAACCGATAGAATAGACGTAAAAGCATTCATCTGAGGCCTTATCAACTAGTTACTCCACGAATAGTAGACACCACAAGCCTTGTAATGGTGATCACGTGAGAGAACTGAAGGCGCGGCACAATCGCATCCTTTTCAGCTACACCTCTGCGTAACGAAGAAAAGAAATCTGCAAATAGTAAGGATATCACAGCACAAAAACAAGAGCAGAACAGACTTCAAATTCCACTTAAACAAAGTGGTAAACGTGTTAGGATCTTTATGCGTTTCGTTCTTGCTGACGGTTTATGTAGTTGTCATAAACTGCCTTGGGGAGAGGCAGTAGCGTAGTTCACATGCAAGAGCTCATCATGACACAAGTTCTCTATCGGATTCCAGGAAATTCGGGCGCGGTTTCGTGTTCTTCGCGCCGGCCAACCTCACAATCAGCCTCGTGTCGGACAGCACGGACTCGCTGCAGGCATTCCGCGCCTACGTGAACGCCCACTGAGGCCTCACCCGGACCCCCCACCCACCCATATTTACAAACAATTGCTTTCAGTTAATGACTACCGCTCTCTGCAGGCTTCTTTCAATTTGACTTGGCAAGCACCTGCGCATGCAGGCGATTTCGAAGGACAGAATAATGACTGTTAGGCAATAAGCCGGACTGCTAGCGGAGTCTCAGGGGTTGGATGTGGCTTTACTAGCGACACGTACAACATCATCCCCAGCGGGCTGATTTTAGCTTCAAAGTCAAACATTCTAGCACGGTTAAAGTGAACAGAAGTGTTGTCAAGGCTCGATGTAGACAATGTATTGGTATTACCTTCTTGCGCTCAATATTCCCCACAAAAGGCAACGAGGGTACTGTACAGGTCCGTGTGTATTTGAGGTTATTTCGTGAAAAAGTTGTTTCGCACAACATAACGCACACACTGCATCAGCTGGTTCCTCTCGTGACGCATTTCCTCGGCGAGGAGCTAAAATGCGTGAAAAAAGGCAAAACAATTAGCACATCCACTGGGGGGGGGGGGCCC
>UXSR01005405.1:18467-87818 GCA_900604375.1 Mesocestoides corti | reverse complement strand
GTTTGTTGTTGGCTTGGACGAATGGTGACGTTTTGCAATTTTGTTGGTGATCTGAGGGTGATTTCAGTGGATCTGCTGGTTTACCGGATCAAGGGATGGAGTCCGAAGTGGGGACCGGTGTTGGGAGTGAACTTCGAGATCTCTCAGAGAGAATCTGGTGGACGGTCGTAGCCTTTTCCCCGTTTAAAGTCTTTGAATCACTTAAAACACAGACCTTCCATGCGTTACTAGTTGCACAACGCTTGAAATTGCTAACTTGGAACTGTGTGCTAGGATGCCACAACTCCACCGTTTTCGCAATTTAAACCATATTATAGTGGCGTGTGCCAGTTTTTTTAAAATTTTATCCTTTTTTTTTTAAAATCCCGCATGGTAATTTTACCACGTGGTTTAACCCGCACTGAATCCTGCGCACCTGTTGTAACTGTTAATTAAGTCTGCATTTTGCCTGTAATTAGCTTACACCAGTGCTGTGGAATTTGTAATATTCCAGACACACCAATGAAGGTAAAACGAATTTTGGAGAAGAAAAGGAGACTAGTCCCGGTTGGCCGGTCAGTTATCAAAGCAAGTGGACTACGTGATTAATGTGCGCTGTTAATAGCGCGTGGCCGTGCTCGCGTTTATTTTTAGCACTTGGCGGCATCGTCTTTTTCCGGTCACAAATGATCTCGAGGTGTGCGAGTGTGTGTGTGTGTAGGGGGAGCATCTGCACACATCGGTACATCGGTGGACGGGATGCGATTTGTACCGAAAGACGTCGCTGTGATGTGTCTTCATGTAGAACCTGCGCGGTGTCTGCACAACTTCCTACAACGCAAAATCCTATTGGTTCATTTGCACCAATCAATCGTGTGCAATCACCACTCATGTTTCCTATTGGAATGAGTGGGATGCGATTTGTACCGAAAGACGTCGCTGTGATGTGTCTTCATGCAGAACTTGCGCGGTGTTTGCACAACTTCCTACAACGCAAAATCCCATTGGTTCATTTGCACCAATCAATAGTGTGCAACCACCACTCATGTTTCCTATTGGTTCAAGAACAGCAAAGTCGATTGACATTTGACGTTCTTCAACCCACCAATCAGGGATAAGTAGATGCTTAATTCGAGGTCCACGTTTTCGTCTGCTCATCCTGACCAATATTTTTCGACGCAGCAGCTGATCGTCAGTGTAGCACATTTTTGGTATTTGGATTATTTTAATTTTGGAGTTAACTCAGTCGAACGAAAATTGTAACTTTGGTTGTAGGATTGCGGGTGACTTTTGAGGTGTCGGAGCCAAATTTTCAGAATCCTTGAAGTCTAATCGGGCCGTGTATCGAGTAAAATGTGGTATTTATTCCATCCTTAAAACAACACAATTTCGTTGACGGTTTTTCTTGAGATAAACGACTGTTTTAGGCGGTCAGTCGCGTCTTAATCGCTCTCGGGCTGTAGTCGGCATCAGGGAGACATGCTACTTAATTGTGTTAGTAGGCAGGGCCTACACGGGATCACATTTAAAGTGGCTGCTATGTTGCCGAAACAGGCATATGTGAATCCACCCGCAAGCCCGCGATTTCTGGTTAGCTTCGACCAATTAGCTCATTAGATGGCATCCAAACGTGCCTTCAGCAAATCTCAAGGATCTTTGACGTTGTTTTTAGTCAACCAAGGCTTTGTTTTGATCGAATTAACTTCGTTTTAGGGAGAATTTGGAATTAGTTTGTGAACTTGGCGACAAACCAGCTGAAGGTCGGGCCTATGGAAACCTCGGCAACACTCACTACCTCCTTGGCAACTTCCAAGAAGCCGCCGACTTTCATAAAAAGGTAAGTCAACAGTTAATCCACCTCAATCGCTCATCGACTTCCATTCAGTTACTTTTAGGCCTTTGTTGTGTGTTACAGGCCGGTTTTGCCGTTAGGTAAGCTGCCGCGTCAACACAGAGCTTTTCTGCCCAGTAATCCGCTAACATGATTGCTACTGTCACCGTGTCAGTAGAGTGATTATCTTCTGTTTCCATTTGTTTTTTAGCGACTGCAAATCGCCAAAGAGTTTGGCGACCTGCGTGCCCAACGCCGAGCCTACAGCAACCTCGGCAATGCGTACATCTTTCTCGCGGAATTTTCGGCTGCCGCACGCAGCTACAAGTAGGTGTGACGTGCTTATTACTTCGCTTGCTGCGTCGTCAGGGCTGCAAACGCCAGTGTTGTGCTGTTTCAGGCACGCGTTGAACATTGCGCGTCAACTGGGCGACAAGATGCTGCAGGCGCAGGCGTGCTTTAGCCTGGGCAACAGTTGCACCCTCCTGCGCGACTACTCCGCAGCCGTGGTCTACTACCTGCGACACCTCCACGCCGCCTGGGAGGCCGGAGACAGGGTGGGCGAGGGCAGGGGTCACTGGTCGCTTGCCAACGTCTACGCAGCCCTCGGCGACTACCAGCGTGCCCTGCGAAGCAGCCTCCGCCACCGGAAGATCTCGAAGGAGGTAGGCGTCTGCCTGAACGCGACTGTGTCGCCCCGGTCAACTAGTTCTTTTCTTTGCCTTCGTCTAGCTCAACGACGAGATCGGCCTGTTGGCAGCCGACCTGATGGTGTGCGAGTTGCGTCGCATCATCGCCGACAGCCAGGCCTCCTCCCACACCTCCACGCACAACCTCCAGGCGGCCGCGGAGGCGAGGGCTCTGGAACAGGTCCTTCTTTTCGACGCCGACAACGCCGCGCAGCACCAGGCCCTGACGGTCACTGGACACACCACCCCACCCCCCGCGGTCGCCGCCGCCGCCACCACCACCCAACCTGCGGACGAAGACGCGTCGGTGGAGGAGCTGAGCGAGAGGGAGCTGGATGCGGAGTTGTCGATCGCCACGAGTGCTGCGCTGCAAGTGCGCAGACAGTTCAACTCGGGCAGCGAGGAGGGCGGCAGTGGGGCGGAGCTCTTGTCTCTCGGCGAGGACAACGATTTCATTGTGGTCTCAACTGGCGACGGGGAGGAACACCCGAGTGACGGTGAGTGCCGGTCGCCAAGTTCCAGCCAATCAGGTGTCACTGGCACTCATGCTCTAGTATCGCGCAAGACCAATCGTAGGTGCGAGGCAATTAGACCGCCACTGATTGGCACTTGTTGAGGTCACGGCCTTTCGTTGAGGCTTATAAAGGCAAGGTCCTCAGTGCTTGCATTTGTTAATTAACCGGTCAGTTCGCTTAAGGTCACACTTGATTAAACACTCTACGCTTTCCCTTAATTAATGATGGGAACTGTTTCGTGCGTTATAACTATCCCTTCCAAGTAGTCTTCTGCATTAAATTTACAATTGACGACTGTTTCCCTCCGTGATAGCAGCCATGGTGCCAGGGGAGACGTCTCACCAACAGGGCAGCCAATCAAATCACACTGCCGACCCGACGAACTCCGCCGACTCCAGCGAGTTGCTCTTTGACCTCCTCTTCAAGTCGCAGGCCCATCGTATGAACGACCAGCGCTGCGACCTTAATGCCGTCGCGACAAACAGCAATAATGACAACGGCAACAACGCCGCTGCCGCGTCAGGCGATTCAGTGAACGGGGAAAACGACTCCTTCGCAGATCTTCTCATCAGTTTACAGGTGAGTTCAGAACGTGGGGTTTGAGAGTCGCGGACGCGCGACTGCGTAGTCCATTTCGCAAAGCACATTTGTGCCTGTGATGGGGATGAACCATTTTCTCAGGGTGCACGAATGAACGACCAGCGGGCGGATTTTCCGGGTCTGATTAGAACGAACCCCACGTCGAGCCCCACCACAAGACATCCTCCGACGTCTGCGGCAACAACAACAACCTCGTCCTCCACAGCTGTTCGCAGTCCCAGAACCAACAGGGTTGGGGAGAACGCCGGCAGCAGCAGCAACAACAACGCCATCGGTCCCGTCTCACGAATTCGCAGCGCAAGCGATGGCCTGGCGGAACCAGCCCCTCCTTCGGCGGGCGACGAACTGGACCCTGGGGAAGACTTCTTCGACATGATTCTCTTCCTTCAGGTAAGTCGACACGCCGGGTGGTATTCCTCGCAGCCGTTTTGCGTGTACTTGACTTTTTATCGCGTCTTTTTAAGCAAAAAACCCGTATCAACGACCAGCGCACACTCCTCGCTCCGCCCAGACCACAGATGCACTGCAATCGTGACGGTGATAGCCAGAGCGACACCAACAGCGTTCCGACACAGACCAACGCCTCTTCGGGGCGACACACTCCACACCGCCTCCTTCGTGTCTTGTCGGTGCCCGGAGGGAAACGGCGCAGAGGTGCCGGCGGAGGAAACAGCTCCAAGGCCGCGGCGTGATCGCGCCTCGTGTCTCTGTGTGTACATATACGTGTTCGGTGGGCTACTGTGTTCCGATTCCTGTGGTTGTGCGTCAAAAACTCATCTCCTCTTACTCGCAAACGCTTCTCTCTGCCCGCTTTCCCTATTTGCTGCAAATAAAGTCGATAGGGCACCTCGTATGCCTGACTTATTTCAGAAAGACTGTTTGGCTGTGTCGATGTACTCCAATGTCTTTAACTGGGTACCTAGTTGTTTCCTCTACTGACACAACAAGTGCGCAGTCAGCTCCATTTCCGAAATTCAACAAGATTGATGGCTGTCATGTTTTCTGGCGGCCCCACAGCTAAGGATCCTAGAGGTGGGACTGCCGAACGATCACACCGGTGAAACTGAAATGCGGTGGAACGGATGACGCGACCGTTAGGATCCTCACTTTTGTCCATGGGAACAACTACGATTTAGTAACTACTGTTAACATAGTTAGGGACAGCTGCGACTAGCTTGTTTCAGTTGCACGCATTGCATTCTGTTTCCTAATGAGATTATGTGGCAGTTGTCACCGGTGTGCGCGACAGGCCACAAAGTGGTAATTGAGCGACTCAGTGTGTGGTCAACGTAACGATAACAGAGGTTCGTGCAAGTTAGAAGCCAGAACAAATGCCCTAAGGAATTGAGCCAGCACATTACGAGGAGTCAAGTGGCTTAACACCATGAAAGAGAAACCTTTACACAAAACTGAAATAACTTCGGACTTCAAACACCTTAAAGAATACAACGTGAGAAACTGGGAGGCGTTGAAATTCAAGAGTAAATATAATTGTCAAAATTTGTTAGGCTCCAGAAAACAAACCGTTGGCCCAAAGGACGGAAATAGACACACCACGAGGTTCCAGATAGGAAAAGTAACCATTGTACTCTGTCTCATACATAGGCGAGTATAAATTGAATGGGTAGGAAAAAGGCCGGATTTACAGTACTAGGGGGACAATTAAAGCGGCGGAAGTTAAATGACAACGTTGAAAACAATGAAACCAGGAGCAAGGAGAAGTGAAAGTTTTGCCGATAGCACCCACAAGTTCTCTTTATACACACTCGGGTGATTGAGGTAGTTAGACTATTCGATCAATTTCTTGGACTTGAAGTAATTTCGGAGGTAAATCACTTGCCAGATGGCGAGAGCGATAAGGCAGATTATGGAAAACATTGAAAAGTAGAGAACACGACCGTGCGTAGAGGCTAAAATAAAAAAATGATTAAAATGAAATGGAGAGCTTGAACTTTGTGGCACTTAGCAGAAATGAGAGATTGGTGATGTTAAGTACATACGCAATAAGTTTCAACTGTGACACCACAAGTATCAAGCTTCAATGGATGTCTACTAGTTAGATTACGCAAAGTAGCACATTATGAGAAATGCAATAATTGCACATCGAATTTTTACAAGATATTTAAATACAAATAGCGGGAAAACCCAACATTTATTCATTGAAAATGTACTAACCGTTAATGTTGCGCATTGCGTCAGCCCTCGTGTGCATGGAGACGAAATCACGAACAATGGAATCAGTCAAATACTCAATCTTTTTTAATTCTGCCTCAACTGGTTTCAAGTTTTCAGCTTGCGCAATAGCATCAAAGTTTTTGGCCTCATCTCCCTGTTTGATGTCCACATACACCTCGTGGGTATCAACCAGCCCACTTGCGCCAGTACAACGGAAGCACACGTCAAAGGAGTCCTCAACCTCGGAGGAAAACGTAAACTTTCCAGACGTCGCATCAGACTTTTGGAAAAATGTATGCCCCTTGCTGTCCTTCACCTCGATCGACACTTGGCTGGATGGTCCCTCGGAAATTTTGTAATTACCGATGACGATTTCATCTTTATCCATTTCATCATGAATACACCTGGTTTGCCCTGTTTTTATTTCAAAACTTAACCCGGAGACAATTACTGGGTTAAATAAAGACACTTGAAGAAACAGGCCAAAAACAACAAACCAACTCATGACACGCAACCACAATTACGTTTACCAAACAAATTAAATGTGGCGCCTTCACTATCAAACCAATTTTAATCCATGCAATTTAGTTTAAAGTTGGCAATGCTTAATAAGTAGCCATAGATTGACCCTTTTGCCTAGTTCTCCAAAAAAATATCTGTGAAGTTTTCTATACAATACAGAACACGCACTTTTTGACACCCTCAAAAGTGAATTTTGTCAGTGAAGCTGTTGATGGGATTTTGGTTCGGCTATATTAAATTGTCCAATGCACCCAATTACATTATGATTATCTCTAATTGTGCACATTAAGGGTAGGATAAATCAAAGGGGTAGAATCGGGGATAAACACCCATTGCGGTGTGTGAGCAGACGGCTTTGCTTGATCAAATTAATCATTGTAAAAGCGAGGTTGGTGTTGATTATATTATGGTTAATCAAAGTAAAATAGCATGATTTGCTACATACCCCATTACCCATCCAAGTAAATGAACATTGTGCCATTGCAGTTAAAACTGTTGACTCTTTACTCTTGAGTGTGGTACCGGCCAGACCATCGAACATTGAGCATTGTGTAGACTATCTGCTTATTGTCGGGAAAGACAAAGTTTGCTGGCTGAGACTAGTTATGAGCTGCTTGCCTGCTATATTTTAATTGTGCTTACAGTGAAAAAGCGTCTTTTCGAGCGAAATGGTCGACACAGGAAAAAAAGGTAACGAATGACGGTGCAATTATCTCACATTGCGTCAGTTATAATTCATAAGACAAAGGAACTTTCTCTGTCTGCATGCCTTGGATAATTGGCTCATTCGTGCCTAATGAATGAAACATTTCGATACAAGCCTGGCTAAAGGTAGCGTCTTGATATCAGCTATCCGTTGACTAGGATATACAAGATCGCGAAGGGCTAGCAACGCTAAAGAACAAAAACGATTTAACGCCGTTTGAAATAAACAAACAATGGTTAGTGTATATATAAAGTCAAATAAGCCTGACATTTCCATATCGAATGGCTTAGAGATCGCAATAACCTCGAAAAAACGTGAGACCTGATGTATGCGTAAACTATGTTCGATTAATAAAGTGAAGCGGCTACATTTAAGTCAGCAACATCGATAAGGCAAAAGCCAGTTGGAAACTGTTTGACTAACTTCTCGTGAATCAGTAGTCGCAAGAGATTTAGCACTAACCTACAACCTTCTAGTAAACAGCCCGTAACTATCCAAGAAGATGGAAGAGACATGGTGACATGCAGCACGACCGATTATTTGTATCACACCAGCCAAGTGGCTTTGTGGGCGTATGAGTACGCGTGCGTAACAGTCGAATGCTGACAGAGGCAGATAACAAAAGGGATGAATCATTGGTCCACTCGGGCCTCATGCACGCATCACTCACGCGAGGTGGCTGTCAGTCCACTAAAAATCGTTCAGCGATCGCATTGTTATCACATATAAATGGTTTGAAGCTGGAATCGATTGTTGAAAGCATTCGCTGAGTTAATATTTAAATTCAATGACTGCATGATAGATCGGCCTACTGAACATTAACACCATTGAGCTTCACAAACACGCACTGGGAAAAAGTAAGTGGCTCCTCTTACATTGGCCAAGATTCGTCGGTTTGCTTAGAATAAACAGGATTCATATATCAGATGTGCGAAAAATTTGTTTAACAATTTAGTCACACCTGGAAAATTTTATTACTGAGAACTTGGGAGAATTTAGTTTTATAAGCAGCAGAGAAATGCAAAAACAATTTTTTAAAATCTTCTGTAGAAAAACCCAGTTTTTTTACACTTTGATATTTAATGATGCTACACCTATTGCATATGGCCATAGATGCCTCTTCCCTATAATTACTAAAATGACTAATAACGAAATCACTTGTCGCAATAGTAATATAAATTGTCTGTACTAGCAAATAATAAGCATTTTACTAATAATGCCTTTAAATATTGCATAATCACTATTTTTCTTTTTTTGCATCAATATTAGTAATGGCCTATAATCAGCGATTTTTCGAATACCGTCGCTGATTGCCTTCTCTTTTTGGTTTCATGACATGACTTCTCGTGCTAACGAAGAAGAAATATCATTTCTTCGAACGGTAATTTAATTTTTGTTGATAATGAAAAATTGTAGGATGATTTCATTTGCCTTAGCTGCCTTTCACATGGACTCTCTGAAAGGTTGTGCTTGGGTGCGGAAGGCTTTGGCAACCGAATGTGTTCGCTTGAAAGCATTGCAAGAGAAGTAGGTCAATATTTTTTTCATTAATTTAATAATTACTAATCCTTCGCTCGCAAAAACCATCATCTAAAATGAATGTAATGTGTAAATACTCATGTAAATATTTTGCGGTTAATCAGGATTGGTTTGTGAAGTTTAAAATTCTGGTCTTTTTTCCTTTTTTTGCAATATAATATTATGATTGTATTCTGCCCTAAGTAGTACCGCCAACTTGCTACCTCGGTTTATCGTATTTGTTCTTGAAAATTTTACGGTTTTTTGAGGATATTCTAGATGGAATCACATTTTCGGTTTATGTGGGCTTATTTCTGTTAGTAGTTCACTGGGTTTGTAATAAATTACGTGGCTTAGATTTATCTTAAGGCATTTTAATGAAGAAAGTTTCTTCAGACCAATGGAACTGATAAAAATGCACGTAACTTTTTCTGGAAATGCTTTGACAAACGGACGTGGAGACTCGTCAACCAAACATTTCACGATTTAGTATTTAAATGTTAAACCTGGGATTTCATTTATTTTGTTTAATTTATATTTAATTAAACCAAATTATTTGCATCAGTTTGTTTTGTAATTGAGATAGCAGTTGTTATAGCCATTTTACGAGAAAAACAAAACCTAGATAACAGGACGTGTATACCCAATCCTTATATTCTCGAACTTGAAAAATTATATTTTTTTCAGGTGCCTCCGGCCAACATGTCACCATGCATTTTCATTCTGGAGCAGGCATTATCAGCGCGTGCACTTCAAGAAATGCTCTCCAGCAAAAACGAATTATCTGATGTGAGCTTAAGTTTGGCTTTGATGCGTTTCGTCTTCTCAAATGTTTGAAATTATTGTGATATTTACCGCAAATGACTAAGCATTTAGTATCTTGATAGAAACATGGCGGATTCATTTACACATGAAATAGTTTGGTTGTTTGATTCAACCGAACTTAAAATGAATTCTGTTCATTAAACTTTTTAGAGTCGGACATCCGGCCATAGAACCCTTCTCTACGGACATGCTATTCGACTGAAGCACCGCAACAGCAGCATGGTATTTTTTTAATTGCTGTTTTGTTGTGCGCTTTCAGCAAAATCAGGACCTCCAACCTGATGTTGAATTTGTCCTTTGTAGTATCTTGCTTGCCTTTCAACCAGCTCGACTGAAGACAAACTGGCATTTGACGTAGGCCTAGAACGTGAAGCAAATAGTAAGTTTATCATAAATTACAGATGAAAATAAAGGATATTTAAGCCAATTCGAATGAGCCGTGTGTTCTGTTAACTGTTGCGTCATGTAATCTGTTTGTCAGACAATGTTTCTCACAAACGATTCTATAAGTCTTGATATTGTCCTGATATCGTAAAAAACATCCGCAGGATAAAATTGTAAAGGTTTTGGGACGAAATGCTGGTTTTTGCCCACTTTCTTTTAATGTATGAGCTTCAACGAACCCATTCAAAAGGGATCGATGCAGCCATCTTACGGTGGAGGCTAGAAATTTGATTTAACGAACTGACATACTAATAAGCATGAATTAAGTACGTCACATTAGTCTTGATATAACGTACCAGATGTCCCCTTGACTTTTGTTTGATGAGATTGCCATTGGCTGGCAGCATCCCTGATTCTCTGTTTTCCCCTCCAGCCGAGGCGTGCTGGTGGACCATTCATCCGGCCTCAAAACAACGTTCTGTCGGCGAAAAAGTTCGCATCGGTGACGACCTCATTCTAGTCAGCGTTTCCTCCGAACGATACTTGGTAGGTAACTTTTGCTTAGAATCTCTATGGCGTCCATCGCTTTTCGTGGAAGCAATCCATGGAAGTGTGTGGCATTTAACATTTTTGTTGAACTAAATACAATACGGGGGATAGAAAGGTGCCAATTCGACTAATGATCTTCTACTCTAGAATTTGATATAAATTGCACATGCTACTTATTACGATGCGAGTAAATTTGCGCAGGGGTTCAGCTCTGAGTTCGTTATCGGAAATCCAATGCCAGGGCCTCTTTAGGTAATTTGTGATATTGTCCTAGAGCTGATGAATATAACGAAGGTTAACTAAGCTTAGGGCTTATTGGTCCGCGTGTTTTATCGAGGCAAAGTGACCTTGAAATAGCAAAATAGGGTAATTTTGGAATGTACATGGGAATGACAGGGTGTCTTTATGGGTCCATCTCCCATGTTATGTGCACCCAATTTGCAAGAGTGATTACCACATTTGGTGAAGACTTATTGCCAAATGAAGCTAATTTTCGTGGTATTCCCACCTGTTGGCATGTTTTCAGTGTCACGTAAAGATGGCGTACTGGTCGTAGTCGAAAAGCAGGTGGCCAGATCCTGTGTCTGTTTCCCCCTTTTCCACCCGCCAGCGCATCATCGATTGGCTCTGTGCGCGTGTGCGCGCGTTCGCCCAACACGCCATGTGTGTGCTACTTGCGCGCAAGCGCTGACGCCGAACGCCGAACTGCCATATCGATCTTCCAATGTCGACGCGCTCCGCGCGCGCTGCGCAGCCTGGACGCCAAGGTTGGGAAAAAAAGGAGTGACTACACGATCATAATTACAATTTAATATCTGCCACTACGTAAAATGCGTTTCAACTCGATACTACTTATATTTAATTGGTGAAAGCTCTATTCAGCACCACGAATCAATAAGTCAGATATGATTGCGTGAACTGACTGTTTAACTTGGTGAGATAGCGTCCGAATATAAATATTCGATATCTTAGCCAGCACTGACAAGTCTGTAATAATTACTTGAATTTCCGACTAGTCCGTCTATCTTATGAAATTTGAAGAGCAATTCACTAGGCTGCATCACTTAACGCCAGAGTTAGCTAGAAGTAGGGGCAATCAGTGTTATTGATTGGTCCGTATTTCCACAACACACAAATTTTCCAAAAACTCAGCGATTGTCCCGAGTTTTGCAGTTTTATGCAGAGCCTGGGAAGAGTAACAGGGTAGTTCGAAAGTTGACCGTTCAAATGACAACATTTATTGATTTTCATTATTATCTCAAGCGCTCATTTAAAAAACCACATAAAACACAATTTGTTTAGGTGTGTAAAATGTCTACCGCGCTCTTCAGTGCGTGTTGAAGCTCCATGAAGAACAGGCTTCGTGGAGTTTAGGAGCAAAAGAATCCAACATCTTTACTTGATGGTAGTTTAACGAGTTCTACATAAAATCACGTGTTTTTCGGTTGACAGTTGTAAATTATTTGTCTCTAGCATACCTGAGGCACAATTTTCTGTCCGTTAAGATACCTAACAACTGCAAATTTCCGACGCACAAGGTATTCAACTTGATCTGCTAATCATTTAGGCTGACAGACGTGGCCGATCAAACAATTGATCCTTTAAAAGCTTAAATAGCAGCTAGTGACCTTAAAAATGGGTGTGTATTGGCGGCTCAGTTGCCTGTGACTCTCTCTGCACTTTTCACCATCTTCTCAGGGGTTAATTATTGTTTTTATGTTGGAAAAGACAGACCCTGGACGGCGTGGTTGACCTTTGACCTGAAACAGAATTGGCCTCATCTTAACCATTCCCTCAAGTTCCATAGGCGGTGATTGTCAAAACTAAAGTACATTTAAAAATCCTCTTTGAAGGGAGCCTTCCACAAACGTCACATTCATCCAAAGCAAATCTTTGTCAAATATATTCGAACAGTCGCCTCTGTTTGTGAATCTTTGTAGCACGTCTACGGCGACTCCTTTTCTTCGTCTGGAGTTATCGCGAGTTTTCAGCAGACACTTTGGACGGTCATCCCTGTTTCCAGTGGAGTGGTCCGACAAAAGTCTCTACGTGAGTTCTCTCCACCTAATCAACTCAACGTTCACTGCATTATTAAACCGAAAAACTTAAATTCCAAACCAAACAAGCGTCCTAGCTACGCTAATCCTAATCGTAACTGCAAAAAACAGAAAACACTGAATAACAGAGAAGAACAACACATCTCCTCCTCCAATTCTGATCTTGTAATGCCGACAAATCTGGTACAGTCGAGGCAACCATTGCGCAGCATTACTGGTCATCCAGATCGTGTGACTCATTTATACACCGAATTGGTTGGTTTTGAATTCCCAGAAAATGCGTCATCTGCGTGGAAAATTCTTTCCTACAATGATTCTGTACGATCGGCAAGATTTAACAGGTGGTGGCGTGGCGCGCGACATTTTGTCTGCCTGACCAAAATTAGCACACAAGTCACGCATGCAGAATCGCTAATTTTTCTTCCTCAACTGAGGGGTTTAATTAAAAGATGTGTCTACACGTCACTTCATTTAAACCTTACCCATGCGTTCTAGTTTGATTTCGCCATTGAATGCAATAATATCCGAGTTTTGTTTAAATGCGCATTCCATTATCGGTTTTCGCGGGGTCTGAGTTTTCGAGCAAGGTAATGCTTTATCACGTATTAATGTTTTCCAAGGCCATCCACCTAACAGATCTCCATTTTTATGTATTTCCTCGAAGTGTAGCCTCTTTGATGGCCAAAAGTGGCCATGTACTATTGCTAGAGAAGGTCAGTCACCATCGGTGTCATCTGCGGCGGCTACTTAATTAAAACGAACCCTCTTAAAAACTTGATCTATCCTTGCATTGACCTGACAACATCTGTATGAAAACTGACGTAAAGCAGAAACTCTAAACCAGAATTGGGAGAAATCGAATCGCCCATTGGTCACGGCGTCATGATTCAATTGGCTAGTTATGAGAACGGGAGGCACAATCAGCTTATCCATAATGGCCTTGAAATCTCGCAGATTGTGACTGATTCGATACAGCTGGCAGGCCAATATGCCCGTGGTCTGCGCATTCCTCACAATAATCAGATTTACAAAGAAGCGGTTTTGATTTGTAGCCCTTAGTTTAGCGTGAATTTTAAAGTGATGAAGGGAATCATTCTGACGTATTCTATTCTCTTACTTCAGTGGAAGCAAAAAATATTCTGAAGCCCACAATGGAGTAGGCTTAGCTTGTGGTGTTGACTGCTTAAAAGAGCGTTACATTCTACTCAACCAATAAGAGTTGGTGATGACAAATCGAAGACCTGATTGGTTATGTAGGTGTACGAGAATTGGCTAAATGCGTAAAAACAACTGAAAATAATTTATCATGGCTTGGAATTTTTAAGATCCATGAAGCCTGAATTCCAGGTTAATTAAAAAGCAATTGACCATATATAACGAGTCTGCGTTCGCGATGTTCATCTCAAACGCAGTCAAACTCTGCCATTGTTTGAACCAGTGTGATGGTGATCAAATGTACCCAGTTTGCATTGTGATCTTCGATTTGTGAAATTATTTAATGAAAAAAAAACGAATAAAGTGCGAGAAACAGATAGGTATGTAAGTGATGAGAGGCAAGCCGATGGATAGGCAAGGTTAATATGCCTTCATGTGCAAGGAAATGTAACCTAATTCTTGTTTTAATTGACGCTAGTTTCGTTTTTAAAACACTATTGACGAAACAACTTTAGAGACTACCATATGAGGTGATAATTTTCGACATTCAAAATATTCCTTAATTGATCTTGTGAATCTCACCAGTCTGGTTTAAACCGCTTAAGATGTGTGGTTGGCAAATTCGCATATATTTTTCGTCTCTCTGTTCTGTGGTGAGCCAAAAAATTATTTTCCTTTTGCTACAAACTTGCCCTTTTCTGTGATCTAGACATGGCCTTTGGTGGTGATGTTATTCGTCTCTTCCACGGCGACGAATGTCTCACCATTCAGGCAGCTGATGAGTCAGAAGAAGGTCAATTGGCTACCAGTGTCACTGCATCGCCACCCGAGTAAGTCTCAGTTTTGCTACTTAAATGGCATTTCAGTAGGACCTCACTTTTCTTTTCCTGTTGGGTTCGAATTCTGTTGGGAGTGATATAACATCCAGCCACGACGATGCTTTTAGTATGTGTGTGTGTGTGTGTGCCTGAACGTACGCCCTGTCATCGTCACCCGAATAAAATGCAAAACACCTTACGCTGAACAGTAATTGAAGATTCGGCAAACCCTTGAACGTTTTCGAGCCATTCCAATGTATCCAAGTCATCAACAAACATCGTTTTTTGTTTGAAGAGGCTTGCCTGAAACCCAGTTCATTCATTTAGCGTTTTACCAATGCCGTTGTCTAGCCTCGTAACAGTCTGGTGATAAAATGTCATTGTTAATTACTTGGCGCAGTTGCGATTCATCGAACCATCCATGAATTTGCCCCGATACACCCAATACTTTCCCACTTATTTCAGTGATTTGGTTATGTAAAATCCACTTCTATTCCCATAGATTTCTGTTCGTTTTAAAATACAGTCCATTTACAACAAAAGCCCAAACCACCAGGGTTTCTGTTAGATGATATTGGTAGTTCGGTTCCTGAGAGCCCATATGTCGATGACCAAGTGTCTATCAAAATGCGTGAAATACTGTGCAAATAAGTTGACGTTTTCGCAAAGTACCTCAAAGTAGCCACATTAGTGCCTATTGGCCATCCCGATTAATTCATTACTTTGAACTAACCAACCAGAATTGGAGCTGTGCCGGATTGGCTAGTCAATCGACCACTTGGCTTGCAATGCCCGCCTTTTCATTTAACATTGTTTAAGATGATATTTCTAAATACTTCGGGTACTACATTAGCGTTTTCGTAATCTTTGGCCTGCTTTAATTTGCGGCAGAAATCTTGTAAGCGGAAGCGGCTTTTGAGCAAATTGAGAGGTATTGTATTCAGTTTAATGTCCACACCGAAGCAAATCCGGATGTGGTGGAAAATGGGATTTCTATCAGTCGTTCGCGTCTATTGGTGGGTTTATTGATGCCGTCTGATCCATAGCTATTCAGTTCCAGCTTAACACCATTTAGTCCAACTCCCACATGTGTTGTGACTCGAATCAGCAACCACCTGTTGATGTTTCGCCAGAGTTTGCCGTAGTGGTTTAATATTTAGCACTACCTTACAACTCTCTAGTTAACATCCCGTAACTACCCGAGGAAGGGGGGGAAAGAGGCGACAGAGAACACGACCGTTTATTAGTGTCACACCAACCAAGTGGCTTTGTGGGCGTATGAGTACGCGTGCGTAACAGTCGAATGCTGACAGAGGCAGATAACAAAATGGATGAATCATTGGTCCACTCGGGCCTCATGCACGCATCACTCACGCGAGGTGGCTGTCAGTCCACTACAGTGCCTCCGTGGACAGAAATACTCACAATAACAAACTATTCCCCCTCCCTTTCCTTTCAGTTACCATCAGTCGGTTATGTACCAGCTGGGTTCGGTGTCCGGTCACGCCTCCTCCCTCTGGGAGATTGAGCACACAAAGATCAGGTGGTGCGCTGGCTTCTTCTCGTGGGAGGACGCTGTACGCCTGCGTCACGTGACCACCGGTCGATATTTGGGCATCACCCCGGCTCAGGCCAGCGGCAACACCACTGCGCCCGGGCAAATCGACGTTGTGCTGCTCTCCCCCTCTGAGTCAGACGACGCCTCCACCGTCTTCTACATCAAACAGACCAAAGCAAGTCCCCGGCATGAGTCCTATTCTGGCTTTTATTTCACACCATTGTGGTTGTTGGTTGGTTCCACGGGTGGAAGGCGATGCCTACGGTAGATATGATGTTGTGTCTTGGTAGATTTTAAGCAAGTAGAGACACGTCACTGTTGAAATTCGCTTATAGAATAAGCTAACCTTCCAAATTACCATCTTGTTTTGTTGTACGGTGTATAGAAGACGTGTTTGTCGGTTTTCCGATTCCAGGAAAGCTATTCGTCGATGAAGAAGACCTCACAGCCTCTCCAGGACAGCCAACCGCTGTCACGTGTTAGTTGGACGGCTAAAATAGTTTGATTTTTCACGGTTATGTGTCCTTCACTAAATGGTGGTGTGTCGACCCAGATGATCACATTACGACCAACTGCTCTTCAAGACCGCAGCACCAGTTTGGAAGCCCAGAATCGACGGAAGCAGAAGTGGCCAAATATTAGTTACTTGGTTAAATTGACAAGAGACCAACGGTAATTTCTTTGCCACAGGACGACAAGAAGAAAGTGGAGATAGACCGCGAGCACGAGGGTATGGGGGACCCAGACGTGTGCTTGGGCGAGACACTCATCTACCTGCAGCACGCGGCTCTTGGCTGGTGGCTCTCGTACGAGTCCTACGAGACAAAGAAGCGCGGTGTTGGCAAGGTGGAGGAGAAGAAAGCAGTCCTGCTGGCCGAAGGTCACATGGACGACGTGTTCAGCTTGGTGCGCGCCCAGGAGGAGGAGTCCATTTCGGCGTCCGCGATACGTCGCTCCACCGCCGTCTTCTCCACCTTCAACCGTGGTCTCGACGACTTTGCAAACGCCAACGCCGCCAACAGCGGACCTGCGGCAGCCCCAGTCACGGCCTCTATGACCCCCATCGAGGGACCCACATTGAATCTGGACGAGGTCAATCAGTGTCTGGAGGACTTGATTGAATTCTTCGCCCAACCCGAGGCACACGAAGAACACGAAACTAAGCAATCCAAGCTTGCAGCTCTTGCTAATCGGCAAGACCTCTTCCAGGTACGTTTGACACTCGTCTTTTGCATATTGTGTGTACTTGCTAGTCAAATACACACACAGACGCAATCTCAAAGACGTCTATTCACGAATTATTGGACTGTCTGAATTGCCGAAGTGTCTAGACATGCATTGACATTCACTAGAACATCAGCCTAACAGTGGCAAACATCGAGTACCATCTAACATTAACTTGCAAATTAAGCAAGTCAGTGATAGCGTTCTTGCTGAAATTCCATTGGCCGTTCGTTGAAGCTCACTTAATTGGTAGTATTTCCTGGATTTTGACTTCCCTATTTCCAGGAGGAAGGGATGATTGGGCTGGTGTTGGAGACCATCGACAAGTTCACGGGCACCTTCCGCAGCCGCCGCGAATTCGCTCTGGCTGTTGGCGAGGAACGCGGGAACAAGTTCAGCGACCTCGGCAACTACCTGTACCTCCTTTTGGCGGCGCTGATACGCGGCAACCGCGAGAACTGCGCCCAGTTCGCGGCGCCAGCGCGTCTTGATTGGCTCTTCAATCGACTGGAACTGCAGCAGAGCTTCGCTGAGGGCGTACTCGATGCCCTCCACTGTGTTCTCACGGATTCTGACGAGGCCCTGAATGTCATCACAGCTCAGCACATCCACACGCTAATCGGACTTCTAGACAAGCAGGGTCGTGATCCCGGGGTAGGTAATTTACCGAAGCACTAGTTGAAATGTGCGTAGAGTCCAAGTAACCAGGAGTAAATTTGATTACTGTAGTGCTAACTATTGTTCATGTGTGTGTTCTATGATCGATCTTCACACCTCCATTGAGTCCTGCCGATACTAACCTCAAGGTTGACGCGTTAATTATTCACATCATATCGAATCTCCAAACCTGGATGGGTTGAAATTCAAGGGCTTATCTCTTCGTCTAGGTCCTCGAGGTGTTGTATTCCATATGCATGGGTCGGCAGGGTGGAGCAGTGCGGCTGAACCAGGACCTCATCTACGAGAGTCTCTTGCCAGATCGGGATCTCCTCCTGCAGACAAAACTCGTGGCGCAGTCTGGATCCATGCGTCCGAACGTCTTCGTTGGAATTAAGCCTGTGAGTACGGTTACTGTACAACAGCAAATTACCCTTTCAGCTGCATTTCCGACTCGAGTGACAGTCGCATTGTTGGTTTGAATGCAAAGACGTTTACTCTGGATTCTTCAGGGTGGATCCATGTATACCAAGTGGTACTTCGAGGTGTTTATTGACGCCCTGGAAACCGTCTCTCACCAACCACCTGGGATTCGGATTGGCTGGGGCAACACCGACGGTTTCACACCGCATCCCGTCGGTGGACCCGGCTGGGGTGGAATCTCCCTCGGCGATGACTTCTACAGCTTCGCTTTCGATGGACAAAACCTATGGACAGGAGGGAAGGCGAAACAGGCCCTCATTCCGTTGGGAAGCAAGCCCACTCTCGGTCACCAACATCGATCAGCTGCCCACAACGGCAGTGCCAACCTCAAGCGTGGCGACGTCATTGGCTGCCTCCTCGATTTGACCGGTCCTGTCATCCAATTCAACCTGAACGGCACACTTGTTAAAGGCTACTTCCAGGTGAGCTCATTATGCCGAACTTCCAAATCCAAGGTCACGATTTCCAATCCGTGTGTTTCATTGGTCGATGTGTCGACCAATAGCAATGAATGAAACGGTCATTTGTGTATTCTGTGCCTAAATTTAAAGTGGAGTTATTGCCGGAACTTCAACTGTAAATTGTGTGAAGGTTTACTTGGACGTGCTTCTGCTTTTGGCACAGGCATCAGTGGTTGTCTACATCAAACTGGTGAATTCAATCAGCAAGATGGACTTCTTTCGGAGCTGTGATAATGGTCTAATCCGTCAGCTAATGAATACTATTAGCCCACGGATTGTTGAGAGAATTCCTGTTGGCACTTCGGCTGTATTTCTCCATTTTAAGTGGCTTAGATAAACTTCAAAACTCGGCGCCTGGGTTGAGTACGTACTAACAGAACTCAACAAACCGAACCGTGATATCTTCTCGTTCGTCAGCATAACGAGTCGTCTTTGAATCAACCGACAACTGAGGATAAGACGGTTGGAAGAAGTTGGGATGTCGCACCAATTAAAAGTGCTGTCACGTGTCTGGTAGAGGATTGGAGGGAATTTCCTTTCACGAGTTTCTGTTTCGTAACCAACCAATGACTTTGAAGAAGTACTCTAAGCAGCTCATACAACTCTACTTTGAATTTCAAGGCACGAATATATCGATGATTTACAAATCTTGGCAGATACTCGATGTCACATGCCTATCTCCCGTCCTGGCGCCTTCAAATTACGTACGACCTCACCAAACATGAAGCACAAATCCCATTCCCAAGCATATGATCTTTACTGAACCCTGCTAATTGTCGTCTTTTAACCCGGTCGTTGCATTCCACGCCTACCTACACTTCTCAGAGCGTCTCTGTCGGTCCTGCTACGTCGTCGACTGATCTCTGTGCGTGTTCCTCCCCCACGTCACCCGTTTCATTCATCTGACCTTTCAGTCATTTGTACTTTTAGAGATTCACCCAGACAGTATTGATTGATAACTCCATTTAGTCAAACATCTTTATGCGACAAAGACAACTTCGTTAAGCTGTCTAGTAGACTGTTGTATCTCGCCCTCTCCGATTTTCGTGGATATCAGGGTAGCTTGTTCACTCAAACCACGCCGGGGCCACGGAATTAACCCTGGCCCGATTACGTTTCCCTGATACCCGTGGTAAGGAAAAAGACCGGAGAGGGCGTGGACACGACCGTTTACTTCCGAGCTCAACCTCGTTAGTGTCGTTGTGTTGTGTGGGGGGTTTGCGCGTGTGTATTTATAGCTCGGATGTGTGACTCATGCACGCACTAACATCGAGACCTAGATGTGAGGATAATCCAAGGTGAATGATCGCGTGAACGAGGGAGGAGTTGAAGATCCGCGCGGCTGGGGGACATGCTGCGAAAAGGGGAACCCAGTGTCAGAGGCTGGAGCTACCAGATTGGGGAATGTGAATAAACACGATTCACAACAGATCCACGCCAGATCGGTGGTATTGACATCGTTCTCGAGAATCCGATCAGACGGGGATCGGTTCACTGATTTGTGCCGACTGACACGCCAGCTCACTACAAACACTTTTTTCTCGTGGAAATTTAGTTCCTAGCATCACGATGCCCGCTTCATAGATCTAATTTGCACAAAATCACGTCAAAAATATGATGTGCGTTTTAGTGGTGCCCGCGAGTCAAATTATTTATAACCACGAAATCAGCTTTCCGGAGATCTGTCCCAGTATCTAGGATCAAACCAGTTGGACCGAGAACTAGGCCACCCAACCCAATATCCCAAGTGCTGGGTATACTTGTGCATGACAAATATTATTTACCATTTACTAGCCACACAAACAGCTTCATACCGCCGATGCAACCGTGGACAATTCTAGTTCCCTACTGATATTTATATAAGTAGTGGCGACTTGATGAAGGTTACCCTGCCGAATGCCCTTATTTTTCAGGACTTCAATACAACAGGCCTCTTCTTCCCCTGCGTGAGCATGACAGCCCGTGCGAGTGCTCGCTTTGTTCTGGGCGGAAACCACGGAAAACTGAAGCACGGACCGCCAGCGGGCTACGCGCCAATCATCGACGCCTTGCAACCCTCGCAACGACTGCGTTTGGAACCGGTCTTCTCCTTCGGCCGTCTCGACAAATCGATATTCTCTGGGCCCCTGGCCTCGCCTCTGCCCTCACAGGACGTCTTCGTCCCCGTTCCGATCAACACCGAGAAGGTACGTCCTGTTGGAGTTTGCTGGACGCTTCCAACTGATTCTCGGGTGTATAGATTCTCGGGAAGGGATATATTGTATGTCTTCAGCTTCATTTTTAATCCTACTAAAGTGGAGCCTACGTTAGTCATTATGGTCATTGTGAAAGTAGCATTCAGTGGAAGAAGACATTCCATCTCCAGCAAAAACACACAAACAGCAGAAAAAGCGTTCGTCTTTTCACTCGCCAATCGTAATTTGTGTGGGGCTGAACTTTATCCAATGACAAAGCAGATGTATTGATTAAGACGCTGATTGCTTAACAGAATGCCCTCGTCCCTATTGGTCCAAAAGAATAGTACTTGGAAGATTTCAAACTCAAAGTTGGCCGACGTACTGACGTCGAAAACGATATTTGGATTAGGCCTGTACTTTCTAAATGCACTTTAAAGGCAAAGGACCATCAATTTCTTGGAGTCAACCACCATTGGATGATTAGAAATGGATCTTTTGAGGTAACAACCAATCAAATTCGACTGTAATGCAGTTTGGATGAACCAGATTACCAACTGACTGAGTTGCTATGAGTCCTGATACCTTGCAGAGAAATTGGTGGCCTCCATTAATCCCTTTCTCCTTCATCCTTCAGGTTCATCTGCCAACCGTCGTTGAAAGGATCCGTGACAAGCTAGCGGAGAACATGCATGAGCTCTGGGCCATGCGCAAAATCGATCAAGGCTGGGTGTTTGGGGAGGTAAGCAAGTCTACAATACCAGGTGTCTTTAATGGAACGGAAGTTAACACTCTTTTTTACAGTGGTAAAACTGAGCACCCCCGCCAAATCCCCAGAATGTGTTGCCAATCGGCATCTGGAATCCTTCTGTTTATAAAACTGTCACTCCCTTAAAGTTGAATCCTTTAGGCGTTTCAACATATCAGTGGATGTAGGGTTACTGACTTTACTGCACAATCATTGGTTTTGAGATCTCGGGATCTTTGCCTTTAACCCGGTTCATAAATCGCGCCTTTTTCATCCAGCGACGGGATGAATCAAGAAGACGCCACCCCTGTCTGTGCTCCTTCGACAAACTGCAACAGCAGGAGCGGCAGTACAACGTGACAATGGCGCTGGAGAACCTCAAGACCATCTTCGCTCTGCGCTACAACATCGGCTACGAGAGCTTGCCCGAGGGAACACGCATGAAGACGGTCAAGTTGAACGCCTCGTAAGTTACCTCGACTCTCACACACCATGGTCTGCCATTTGATTGGCTGGCAGGGACTACTAACTCGTTCTTATGACCTTAAGTTGGGCCAATGAAATGCACCGGTTGTTACTTTCCCTGGCAGATACACACAGTCAAACGGTTACAAGCCTCAACCGTTGGATCTCTCGGCAATACGCCTGTCTTCCCGACTCGAGACTCTGGTGGACGAGTTGGCTGAGAACACCCACAACATCTGGGCCAAGGATCGTATTCACCAGGGCTGGACTTACGGTTCAACTGAGGCAAGCTAGCTGTTCCACCGAGTGCATCTACTTATTTGCATTTAAGTAGGAGTCTGTAGCCAAGTTGTCGGCCTAAATGGCAGACGATACACACGTGCGATAACACCTCATTACAACAGGAGCTAATATTCATACTTAGTGGTTGCTGCCTCGTTTTTAATCGCTATCTGTTCATTATCCCATGTAAGCAAGTCGTGCTAATGAGGAGGGGGGAGTTGAGGATCCGCGCGGATGGTGAAATGATGCGAAAAAGGGGATCCTGTGTCGGAGGCCGGAGTGATCGGATTATTGAGTGTGAATCAATGCGATTCATAACAATCTCAGTTAATGGAACGTTTGGAACGTGAGTTCCGCGTGAACTATCTCCAGGGGAATCTACATCGGCCTTCTAGCATTCCAACCGCCCGTGATCTTGGATCATTCCAACAGCCAGGAGGCGGACTTCATCCAATTAAACAACCACGTTGATTGTGTGATGAGGTTTGTGAAAAGCGAATCTAGCGCGAGATGTTAGATTCCTCCAAATTTCCCCTGTGGCGAGTTTCCTAGTTTAAAAGTAGTTTTAGATCGAAAACGCTTCTAATTGGTCAGTTGAAGGGGTGTCTTGAAAGAGATTGGCTGGGAAATATTTCCTCGTTCCACACATTCTCAGTATCATTGGTTTCAAAGACTAGAGAATCATCTGGATGTTTTTAGGTTGATAGCTAATTGCCTAGTGTAACTAATTAAAAAAGAGCGAATTATCGTTAATTTATTTGTTTAAATAAACTGTTATCCCTCAAGGACAACGCGCAGAAGCGCAGTCCTCATCTGGTGCCTTACTCGGAGGTGAACAGCACTATCAAGAAGATGAACAGGGAGTCAGCGACGGACGCAGTAAAAACCCTCATCGCCTACGGCTACGTCATCGAGCCGGTGTCTGGCGACGCCGAACAAAGTAGGCCTTCTTCCTTCCCCACCCCATCCACCTTTTTTCACCAACCAGAGCTAGGTCTTCTTGCTCGGTCAAATCTACCGGTGTAAAGACTCCCATGTCGTGGAAATAGGCGTGTTGAGGCCCACATGCGACACGCAGATGCCCAGAGAGAGGTGTAATTTGTCTACCGACCAAGGAGATTGGACTGTTTGAGCAGATCCATCTTTTGTGTAGCCAAACAAAATTTCCCGATCTTTAGCAGCACATCGATTTGCTGGGGGCGTGTGATTAAGGACATGGTGCTTGCCTGCCAACCTGAATATCAGGAATTGTTTCAGACGAAGTTCCTGGTTTCAAGTCATGTGTTAATCCAGATGGGTTAGTGAATCACGTGGATTCACCACACCGCGTCCTCAACTATTAAACAGCTGGGAATCTCACAAACGCTCAATTCTAAGTGACCTTCCCAAGCATTTCCGCACAGTTTAGAAGAGGCATCAGTCAACGTTGTTTAATGCCTCGTGTAGTGTTGACATTTTATCCATCGGTAGCTATGAGCATCAAAATGCGCTCTCCTTTCACTAATTGATAATCTCCCGCGTGTTCATTCGCCTCTTCGCTAGATCGCGAAAATCCGCTTGACGTGCTGGAGGAGGCGACAATGAATTATCGCGCGGCGTCATCGAAGGCCGTCACGCGCGGGAAGTGGTACGTTTAAACAAACCCGCATGACAACCGACACGAACTGCCCGGAGTTGACGTGTCGCGCTTCTTGCTTGTTGCTAGGTACTACGAGGTGGAACTTCTGACGTACGGCATGGTTCGAGTGGGTTGGGCCACGAAGAACGCGCCTGCTGCCACGACCATCGGAATGAGTGGATCCTCCTACTCCTTCGCCCCTGAACAGGTACGCGCCGTGGCGTGTGTGCCTGTGCCAGAGTGCCTACAACCCCGCATGTCCTCAGAGGTCACACATGCATGCTCAAATGCGTTGTCAGTGGAGGCTGGAACGTGTTACAACATGATTGGTGTCCCTATCTTAACGATTACAATAATCTTCCCAACAAACCACCATCACATATTAACGGTGCACATTTTTGTCCTACACACCAGGCGCGGAAATACCACCGCGATGGCAGGCCGTATGGAAAACGCTGCGAACCCGGTGATGTGATTGGGTGTATGCTCAATCTCAATGAGAAATCAATAAGTAAGCACAGGACTCATTGATTGGCTAATTTGTCTCCGCAAATCACGCGTATTGAAAACGCCGCTTCGCTTGCCTTAAGTGTTCTCGCTCAACGGTGAGATCATGATGGATCCACTGGGCCAGGAGATCGCTTTCAAGGACATCAAAGTTAACGACGGTGAGTCATGATTGGCTTGATCATTCTTCCGCACAACCTTTCGATGTGCTTCAAATCGTTGATGTGTCTCAATTTAGGATTTGTGCCAGCCTTCACACTGGGATCAGGCCAACAGGTGCGCATCAACTTCGGTAACGTCGTCCAAACCTTGAAGTACTTCACCATCTGCGGTCTTCAGGAGGGCTATAGTCCGTTTGCTGTGTGAGTCATCCGTCAATCGATTTATTAGTCACATCAGTACACCTCCCGTTCCTCTATCTTAACTCCCATCTTTACCCGGTGATGCAAAAAAGTAGGCACGTTAGTGTCTCGGGCGTAGTTAGGAGTTACTGCGCACGTCAGCCAATGAGAGGTTCGGAAAATGGCTCTCGGACTTGTTTTTGGTCAGGCATTGAATTCATGAACAAAAACATTTGTTCATAAAATGCTTGATTTTTTTCACTTCAGCAACATGAGCAATGCCGTCCCGATGCGGTACAGCAAAGTGGACGCATCGTTGTTCAAGGACTTGAAGCCGAACCACAGCAGACTTGAAACCAAGGTCTCTGGTGCCTAGTACGTTGCCCTTTCTCTAATTTCTAATCTGTCTGGCTCAAAATCTGGCTCCGCGTGGACCATAATCAAATCTGCACCGGGCGGAATCGTATATTTCTTGAAACGTTCCGTCACTGATCATGGAAAATGGGATCGCTTACGACGTTATCGATCGAAAGTGAATATGGCGCAGGAGTGTACCGAACCAGTCCCCACAACGTCAAAAACTAGACACATTTTAAAAGTTCATGCTGTCAATTTGGCGGAAGTGCATAGGGTCCTGTGTATTTCGACCTACTTTCAAAGGAGTTAACACTCACCCAAGTTATATAGGCGGATTTTTAAAAGTGAAAAATTATCGTATGCTTTCCAGACCGTTATCTTGAAATGGTCAAAATGACGGCAGAGGGTTACTGGACGTCAAATACGTAATTACGACATCGACGATCTATTGATTCAGCACTGTAAATAGGAAAAGTTGAGGTTGGCATTTTTGATTCGACGAAAATGTTGATTGAAGCTGTGTGTGTCAATGTGTGTGTGTGTCATAGTGTGTGAATTTGTGTGTGTATATGTGTGTGTACGTGTGTGTTTTTGTGTGCGTGTGCGTCTGGACCAGTGTGTGTATCTGTCTCTGTGTCTATGTGTGTGTATCTATGTGTGTACGTGTGTGAGTCTATATATGTGTGCACGCATGTGTCTGTAAGTAGGTTTGTGTCTATGTGTGTGTGTGTGAGTGTGTGTGTGTGTGTATCTATCTGTGTGTGCATGTGTCTGTGTGTCAAAGTGTGTGCGTCAGTGTGTGCGTGTGTCAGTGTGTGCGTATATATGTGTGTAAGTGTATGTTTATGTGTGTATGCGTGTGTCTGTCTCTGTGTGTGTCAGAGTGTGTGTTTTTGTGTGTGTGTGTGTCAGTGCGTCAGTGTATGTGTGTGTGGAAACGAAGCCTGTAACGGTTCTTCTGACCCTCGAACAGCCCGCCAGTGATCAACATTCTGGCCAAATCACCCAGTCCAACTGGGCTGCATCAGATGGAGTATCTGCGCCTGGGACTAGGCATTCGGTGTAAGGCGCAATTCACCACGCGGTAAGTCGGCATGCACGCTCACTCCAGCTGCTCCACATCCAGAATGCCTCCACAAATCCGGAGATGACGCCTCACACGCAATTTGTTCGGTCTCCATTCAAGTGCAGGGCTGCATGGCTTTAATAAGTCGTGGTTTCAGTTCCAGTAAATGCGTTTTTTTTGTTTCTATGCACGCGCAGATCGCTTGCCGATCGAAGAGCGCATTTGGACCAACTGCGCAAGCAACTGGAACCCGAGGACTACCGTCACCATCCAATGGGCATCGGAGGTCCATCCAGCCTCGATCTTATGTCCTCGGTTAGTAATACGATATGACTCACGTGGCTCCTAGGCGTTTCCTAGCGTCATCTTCGACCACTGACAAATCAACTCACAAGCTTCATTGCTTAATTAAATTGCTACTTATAGTTACTAAGTAGCTGGTATAATTGACACAACGCTTTGATTTGTTTACTTCAAATTGAGCAGCGAAGGAAATTAGCAAATTTACTTAGAGCGATCCCAATTTGACGATAACTTCAGTGACACGTCGAGGGTCTCTTCTCCTTGCAGGAAATTGGAGCCTCTGGATTGGAGGTGCGCGATCGACGAGGTAAGAGAGCGCGTCTTGCCAATGTCTTCAGGAAGACACGCCAACGAGACGTCAGTCCCGATGTCGCAGGCGGCTACTCAGGTGAGTCTCTCTCCTTGTCCAAAAGCGCTCAACAATTGGACAGTTGACTAGATTTGATGAAATGGAAACGCCCCAGCCCACCCCAGTCCG
This sequence comes from Mesocestoides corti, assembly GCA_900604375.1. NCBI lineage: Eukaryota > Metazoa > Platyhelminthes > Cestoda > Cyclophyllidea > Mesocestoididae > Mesocestoides > Mesocestoides corti. The sequence goes on along the minus strand of UXSR01005405.1, from coordinate 60,773 downwards.
ACAACTAGTTGTTCAGAGAGTTAGTCTGTAGAATTTTCGAAACAAGCAACAGTTTCAACACGACCGCCTGGAAGTAAGTGAATTCAGTGTTATTCATCGTCCTGATTTTGCGGAATGCATCTATATAGCAGTTTTCGGATTGGGCATCTCAAGGTCATGTAATTGCAGTACAATACTCTCTTATTTTTGCTGTCAATTCATTAAATTTACTGTGATTTAGGTGCAGGTGGTGTGAGTCTGGTGAGTGGAAGTGGCAGCGGCACAGGAATTGGCAAAAAGGGAGACCCTGGAACCTCCAGTCAGACCTCTGGAGGAGCACATGAGGGCTCTCCCGGACCCTCTGGAGAGGATTTCGAGCTCATTTTGGTATGCACCTTTACTCACTGTCATGGACTCCTATCAATATATTTGGAATACTAAAATGTTACTAATATTTAGTAAGTAGGTGGTATATTTTGCACGATGTTGTTTCAATGTTTTAGCCGGAACAGTCAGGTTTGGATAATGCGATTGCCGATTTCATGGATGAATTCGCCTACACAGTGCTCATCCCCCCTGGACAGAATCCCTGTCTGGTCAACGTCGGTTGGGTTGGCAGTTACTTCAAGATCTCGAAGCCGGCGTCGATCAGTGGCGGGAATCCCTTCCCCGTGGATCCTGATTTCAACGTCACACAGCTCGCTCAGCTATCGTCTCAATCGACCAGAACAACTACAGATGGCGACGCGGTTAGTCGGTCGGAATCCACAGACTCCGACGCTACCGGAAGTGTAGTCAGTCCTGAGAAGTTGATAAATTTTGCCGAGGTACGACAGGTCGCAGTTTGTCTCCTCAATGATGACCTCACGTTAAAGGCAAGTCAACACGCTGAAATGCCCTCCTTTTGTAAAGGCTTAAATTCTTCATGCTGATTTCCGTCTTGATCATTTAGTCTGCGGTCGCTGAACGATCTTCATTCCTGGTGAACGTGGGAGACCTCATCCAGAAAACCTCAACCCCTGACGATATCGGAAAGCGTGTGAGTCAAGGCCTCGCAGTGACTTGCTGGGTCGATACGGCATCGGGTACACTGGGATTCCGACTGAACGATCGCGACACCCTCTGTCGGTTTCAGGTTGCTACTTAATTATAATGAGTAGATAGCATGTTATCAACGTGGTTTGAATAGCAATGTTGCATTTCCCCTGCACAATAGGTGGAGCCATGCACCCACCTGTTCGCGGCTGTGTTTGTCCGACCAACGGCACGTGACTGCGTCCAATTTGAGCTTGGACGTCGCTCACGGTATCATCTACCCATAACTGCTGGCATGCTTCGACCTCCAAGACGCGCCAATATGCCCATTCCACACAGACTGAATGTGCAAGCTATTGAGGTAAATAACCCCTACTATTAAACAATAAGTAGCCAGTAATTCGTCAGGCCTGAACTATTGCAGTCACGATTTTTTATGCTTTCAAAAGCGTGTTCACTGGGCTCCGGTACCAGATGAACAAGCGAAAATTCAGAGTATGAAGATGAGCGATCAACGGGGCTGGAGTATGCTGCTAGAGAATAGTGCGCCTCGCCTTGTAATCCAGCTGCCTGAAGCGGACCGATGCTTCTCGATCCTGGAGCTGGAGGACATGCCGGATCTCCTGAGGTAACGCCAATGACAGACTTCATTATCGATTTTTCGCAAACCGCCGTGGTTCCAATTGGTTGTTTCACTTTTAAGGTTCCACGCAAGCACACTGGCCCTCTATCGAGCGCTCTGCTGCCATGGTAACCACAATGTCGCGCAAAAACTAACGAAGCACGTGGATCAGAACCAGCTGCTCTACGTGATTCAATCGAAATGTAAGTCGTGTAGTTCTGTCGTGCGGTTTACCAAGGCAACAGTTCATAGAAGATGTCTCTGACACATTGCTAGACTCCAAGATTATAATCGATAAGAGGCAACCAATCAGCATTCAGTAATTAAGTGCCATTACCACGATGATGGTGCGATGAAAAGAACGCTCAACTGTAGCTGTGTAATTCCTTTAGACATTCACGGCTCTCTGCGCTCCGAGTTTGTTCAACTCCTTCTGGCCATGCACTTGGAGAGTCACATGAAGCTGAAGCAGGTCACGGGCCGCGAGTTCATCGTTCCCCTGGAAAAAGATGACCTTGACGTCCAGAAGACGCCCGAGCACGTTCTCAAGATTGTCCACGACTGGGATCCCGACCACATTCCCGCTGTCACGGAGCACCGCAGTATCCGGCCGAAGTTGATTACCGATCCGCACCTGTTGATGTAAGTCCCGGCGTCTGTGTGGTTTGTTTTAATCACTAGGTTAGCCTCCCGCGCACTGAAATTTGCACAAGCCATGCAAACGACGATCTACAAAAATCCCAGGACGTCTTCAATGAGGATTCATTGTTGCCGTATCGGGCTAAGTAAGGCGCTCAGAACGGGTTTCTAACCAAACCGTCAACTCTGTTGCTGTGTTCGTGTGTGTACATATAAGTCAGATTATCAGAGGGGAGTGAGTTTCCAGGTTGTCCAGACATGCGTAGACCCCATACTGACTTCGTTCCTCTTGCCTTGTACTCAGTTCCTCATAGTATTACGTATTACCTCATTCGAAGACATGAGCTCAAATCAACCAATAAGATGCAGCCAATCGGAGCACAGTTCAACAACCAATCACTGTCGGAAGCTGGCAGATAATCGCAGATGATCGTTTTGAGGTGGATTGATATTCCATTCCTAACCGACCAAGTTTTGTTTCCACCAGATTAGATTCCTTGAGTAGCTCTTAAGGCGTTCTGCCTTGCTGCATTTGATGGCTTCACGCAAACTCTTTATTTGAATGTACTTCTTTTACGGAAAATTATTTTCGAATCTCAAATCGAAACAGCGTCAGTAAATGTGACTAAGGCATCCTGCAGCGAATGCCAGAGCAAATCTGTTCTTTCATTGGTGCACTCGATTTGGGACGACGTTTCCCCATCAAGGTCGTTTGTCAAAAACAACAATAAGGTTGGTTTGGAGTGTTACCGTCGTCGTGGAAAGCGTTGGACATTCCTGAAGGCCTGGCGTCTCAAAGATGTGCCTTCAATGATTCCTGACCCAATCTCAACTAAGCCACCACACTCTCCTTCGTCGGGGCTCGAACCAGTAGCCTTCAGTGCTAACGACGATCGCGTGCCTGCCTTCCTCAATCCAAATTAACTCTTTAAACTCGTTCTATTCCAGGCTAAAACGGCGCAGGACAGATTCTGTTAATGTTACGGCTTCGTAAGAACAGTTTCCTGCCAGTTTACTCCGTTTTACACGCGTTCGCATGGCTTTGTTACACACTGTTATCATGAAGACATGTTTACAGAGGACTTGGCATTTAACTAATCACACGGCAACCTCTAACGACTTACTGCCGGTTTCAATAACAAGCGGTATGCCCTAGGCGCCTCGAGAGCAGTTACAGAGACTGAGAGGCTTGAAACGCATGAGAAAAATGCGCAAGTGCAGTGGTTAGTGTAGTTAGCCTCTTCCCTGGATTGCATGCAGGCTAAAATCTAGCTCATGTTTACTTACAACTAATAAGTAGGCGTGATTTTTTGTACTAGACCGGGCGCGGATGGAACTGGTGCGGGGAATTTTGTCGTTCCTGCGGGCGGTGCAGAGATTCAGCCGGAGGCCGCCATGACAGCTGCCATCGCGGCAGCGGGACCAGGCGGCCTTCTGAAACTTGCTGATTGCCCTCCGTTTCCGCTGGACCAATTGAAGCGACAAACGCTCGACGCACTGATCGATATGGCAAACACTGGGGGTCACGTGCGCGACCCCTTTGGAGGCAACTTTGAGCACGCCTTGCTGTGAGTCGTGTAATTGACTGTTGATGGCACCCTCTTAATTTGATTGGCTGGGATATCTGTGAAGCATTTTCTTAAAATTTGGCCAAATTTTATCGGTGTTTTGGTAGTCCTGATCTGCTTTTCCGTGTACTTCAGACCCCTCCTCCAAATTCTCAATCACCTTCTCGTCATGGGTTCATTGGACGCCTCCGACCTTGCCACCGTTCTCGGACTTCTTAGTCCAAAGCTGTTTCCCAACACTCCCGTTTGGAGAGGTAATGTAACAACAAAAAAAACAGATTTTGGAAGAAAAGAAGCACAAATTTGCGAGCCTACTTATAATTAAAATAAGTACTATCTCTAGCAGTTCATTAATGCATGATCTCTGCCACGCAAATGGCTCCTCTCCTTCCTCGATGATGTGATTCAAGTGGACTGAGTGACTGCAAACATCCAAAAGCAGTCCTCTATTCCTATTGGTCAGCTCAAAGCAGAGGACAAATCAGGAAGACCAACCGCCAATAAAATTCGACTATTTTAAGCCAATGAAATCTATCTGTTCGCCCTAATTTGAAACGTCCCTTGAGACAATCCATAGCAATTTCTCAGACATGCTATTATTATTTCGCAAATCTTCTTTATCTTTGGTTTTATTTACAATCTGGTTTCATTTCTGAGATTAATTTTGCCTTGAATGAAACAAAATTATATCATTGCTCTGAAATCGACTGTGATTGGATGTGAAGCTTGTGTCAAGGTCACTATATTGTGCCTTATGAATGCCCTAGTTACGAGGATAGCGGGTAGCCTGCTGGAGCTTCCGCTGCCCGAATCAGTCAAGATGGAGGTGTGTCGACTCTTCCATAATCTCTGCGACCTGCAACTTCGACATCGCATCGAATGCATCGTGACCTTCTCAAACACGGCGGTCAGCGAAATCCAGAATGTGAGTGGAAGTATTACTACTGCCTGTAGTTACGTACTCGTCTTCAGACGGCAAATATTCTCACTCAATTGGATAACTCCCTTTATTGATCCAACTAGGACCAGATGCAGCGGTATCTGGCCATCAAGGTGGCGAATCTGCCGTCTTCTGTGGCGGCTCCACGAACTCGCGAATTTCGTTGTCCACCGAATGTCCAGATCCGCAACCTGCTGTACATGCCTGGACCCGGCGGACCTTCAGGACTGCTTAACGAACCCGCCTTGAACGCCTCGGAGGCCGCAGACGGCGAGAACGATGCTGCGACGGCCGTTCTAGACTTAGGCGATGGCGGTGAAGACGGCTCTAGTGACGGATGCTCAGGAAATCCATGCGCTGAGGAGATCAAAGTAATCGTTCAGGGTTCTAATACCTTCTTGACACGAACCAGTGGTTCATTACTTGGCATGTCTATTCTGCATCCAGGACCTGATGCGCATGTTCCACCGTCGTCTGATGGATCACCTGGGTGTCGGAACACCTGAGGCGGAAGACACTTGGGACTACAAAGGCGCCATTGCCACACTGCACGACGCCATTGCTAATGTCAGCGCTGAACACCTCGTCTCCAACGCAGTACCTCACCTTCGACAGTCACCACAACCACCGACTGCCTCCAGCCCCGTGGAAGAAGTTGTCGATCAACCGCAGTCCGAGTTGACGGAACTGCTCAGTACGCCGACACTTCTACTGCCCGAGGGTGTAGGTGACCCTGAGTCTGGCGCTGCTGGTCCGCCAATGGCCATCAAGGCCATCTGGGATCTGGTCTCCGGTGCAGCCAATCGCGGAGGCGGAGGCACTACAGGCAAAGGCGCCGATGGCGGCTCTCGACAACTCGCCTTGGGACCCCCTGAAGACACAAAGCCGCAAGGACGTATGTTCACGTCACTAGTCATCTCCTGAACTGCGTAATGCTAACTTGAGCGTGTTAGCGGTGCTGCTTTCTTTGATTGGCTCTTGGCATTCACCAATAGCATTTGGGATGCGTGGGTTACAATATATACTGGTCACCCATTGGCCGGTGACACAAATTAATGCGTCAGGCCAAACGTCTTCTTTTCTCGGCTTCAGGGAAGCTTCACCAGCTCATTCTGGAGACGGTGAGTCATTGGGCGAAGAGCTCAATCATCGAGAATGTCGAGCTGATTCGCCAAATGTTCTACTTGCTCTACCGCCAATACGGAGCCCTTGATGAGGTGAGTTTCGACTTATGGTGTGTGTCCCGCTGCCAACATTGTGCTTTACCACTTCACTACTCTGGCTCACAGCTTCGACAGGGACTGACGCGCACCTACACCATCGGACATCGCTCGAAAGAGGACGTTTCACGACTGCTGCGCTCTCTCGGCCGAATTCGCTGCCTGCTCGGTGTTCAGGTCGGCGCCAATGAGGAGATCCTCCTGAAGAATTGTCTCTGGTAGGTTCTGCGGAATGCCACAGTAGTGATTCGTTCTCATGTAGGTGGACCGATAACCTCCACTGCCTCGCCTTTCCAGGGACATCATGAACAACAATGTCTTCTTCCAGCACCCAGACCTGATCCGAGTTCTCGCAGTCCACGAGACCGTCATGCAGCTGATGGTCCACACTCTCTCGAAGGCCTCACTTGACTCCCCCACTGCGTCGTCCGTCGCCGCCGCCCAAATGTCCACAATGACGGCCACCTCTGAGGTCCAACTCCAGCAGATCGAGGATGCACGTCCGTCGCGTCACCGACACGGTTCCAGCGGAGCTGGCAGTCTCCCAGTTGTTGTCGAAGAAGGCGAAGACACCACATTGAACGGTTAGTCTGTGACAGCGCCTCCACACACAAAATCGACAAATAGGGTCTGTGGGTCTAATTGGTTGACTCTAAGAATTCCTGTACTTCCAGATGATGGAATCGAAGTTTTAAGGGTTATACGTTACGACTCACACTTCCGGCTGCAGTCGAAGTTGTTGTCGTCTGTAGAAACGATGGTTGTTTTTGCCTAAACACGTCCACCTTGCCACGGTTTCAGGCTCCAACACTGGACATCGTAATGTATCCGTGGGTCCAACTGAGATGGTGGTTCAGTGCTGTCGATTCCTCTGCTACTTCTGTCGCACCTCGTGGCAAAATCAGAAGGCCATGTTCGACCACCTTAGTTACATGCTCGAGAACTCGTCGATGCTGTTGGGTGAGCAATCCAAATGGAACTCTGGCTACATTTCTGTGCTCTCGAAGTTACTGTCTGTGTTTCCTCCTAGCTCGTCCGAGTCTGCGTGGAATTTGTCCGCTGGATGTCGCTTACTCCTCATTAATGGACAACAATGAATTGGCACTGGCCTTGCGCGAGAAGCAACTGGAGAAGGTAGTTTAATGCACACGTAGTCACTTCACGCGCGCACTCGGGTCCACCAATCCGAATCATGTCTGACTTGTGCCATTGATTGGTCAATTCAACGCGTACAAAGCATGGCCCCGTATTCACTGATAAAAAAAGTTACCCTAGCTTCCAGCTAACTAAACTTCTTTGGAGTTGTTAGGCAGAATTTGCATGAATGTGACTTCACTCAATGTGTCGATTGTCTTTCAAGGTTGCGGTTTACCTCTCACGTTGTGGCGTCCAATCAAATGCAGAGTTGCTGGCGAAAGGGTATCCAGATATCGGTTGGGATCCTGTTGAAGGCGAACGGTTCCTGGATTTCTTCCGCTTCACGGTTTGGGTCAACGGTGAGTCCAGCTTCTTGATCCCTCACAATCATCTGCTTGTGTTTGTGCGTGTGTTGTATGATTTCAAGGTCACACATGGCTAGTGGAGTTATCAACCAATAGGATTCGGTTCACTGCGATTCAATTTTACCATAGGCTGTCAATTTTATTGACATTTTGTGCTTCAGGTGAAAGCGTGGAAGAGAACGCCAACCTCGTAGTTCGGCTTCTCATTCGCCGTCCAGAGTGTTTGGGTCCGGCGCTTCGTGGAGGCACCAAGACGGCCTCTAGTCGTCGACAGCGACTCAACTCCCAGCAGGGTCCCAACGGCGGGGACGTGGGGGACCAATTAGCACCCCCCGGGAGCCCTGAAGGACCGGTCGGCGGAGGAGGCGCGGGTGTTACCAGTGGGGGTAGCACCACGGGACCTGCCGACGACGCACACTCCACCACCGCGTCGAACGCCAATTCGCCTTCCTCTTCCACCGGTGGAGGTCTACTAAAGGGCAAGTTTTCTTCATAATAAAGACTTGCATTGTTTAAAAAAATAGGCTTCCTATTTTAACCAACAGTTCTCATCCACTTTCGTCAAGGCATCAAGGAAGGCATCGTGATGTCTGCACTAATAAAACTCGTCAAGATGGCCATGGAAGCCGAGGCGCAGGGTTTGAATCCGGAGGACGAGGATATGGGATGGCGAACTGTCCTCATGGACTACGAGGACTGCAACCTTTTTGCTCCTTTGCCCTACAACTTCAGCAATCTCCCTGTACGAAAAAAATCTAGCTACTCTGTAATTTTCAATAGGCATAATTTTACCGGCGATGCACTTTTCCCCTAGCCCGAGGACGACGAAGACTATGTGGACCTTGGCGCAGCCATTTTAACCTTCTACTCGGTGCTGGTGGATCTTCTGGGCCGATGCGCGCCTGAACTCGATGCCTCAAAGAGCGAGTCGGTGCGAGGACGTGCGATCCTGCAGTCCTTGGTCTCAATGCAGGACCTGGAAGGTGTACTGTCCCTCCGCTTCATTCTGCCTCCACCGAAATTGGAAATGCAGGTATGCAAAGTACTCTCATTGAGTCACGCCTCTGTTCTGAACCGCATTTGTGCAAATTTCTTGAAATTTACGTTGCGCCTTTCAGTTGAATGCTGAAGGTCTGGAACAGTGGATGGACAGATCTCCGATGCCACCTGGACTGTTACCCGAGCACAAGGCTGCAGTGGTTCTATTTATGGAAAGGGTTTACGGGTTGTCTGACGCGGACACCTTCGTTCGTCTCCTCGAGAACGCCTTCCTTCCTGACATGCGAGCTGTCACGCTACTCGATAGTGTAAGTAGTCATTAATTTTTAAAATCGCATTTTGAACATCGAGGAGGTAAGTGAGTAAGCCACAATGGTTAACGTGCCTTTTCTTCTACAGGCCCAGCGTGGTGTTACTGCGAGCGACATGACCTTGGCGCTGAATCGATATATCTGCGGCTCGGTACTGCCTCTTCTCACACGCTATGCTCACTTCCTTGCGGTGAACGAGGTGACTGCGGGTTTGCTAGAGTCCACACTGCACACCGCCTACCGTTTGGCTACCTGCTGGTCGATAACCAATAATCAACGAGATGTGGTCAGCGACTTCCTTGTCGCGTTAGTTGAGCACATTCAGCCATTCTCAATGACCAGCCTCATTCGGAAGATAGCCAAGAATATGCGAACCGTTGGTAGAGAGGTAGAGAAAAGTTTTATATATGTAATACTACTTACAATTTGTCAGTAGTGGATAATTTTGGCCCATTCCTTTTCACAGTGTGCTGTCTCGCTGCGTGTCCTGACCACATTCTACCAAAGATTTGGTGCGTACTACAGCTCCGAGGGCTGGACAGCAGAGTACGCCGGTGCTGGTGAATCTGGCGGTGGTGGATCCAAGGCGCCCAATCAGGGTGGAGCGAGTGCAGGGTCAGGTGGATCTCGCGACACATCGAAGACCGGTGATCACACATTCGTACGACCCACAACGACTGGCACCACGGCCACTGCTACCGAAGAGGAGCGTAACCTAACTGCGGAGCTTTTCAGTCTCATCTTTAACAACCTCTCCTGTCGTCGCTATGACGCCGAGCTCTACGTCTATGCGTTGCCTTGCCTCACTGCCATTGGCTGCGCTCTTCCTCCTGACTACTGCTCATCTCACTGGGATGCCCAATCGAAATTTGGCGAAGATGACACAGTGGGACCTGATGGTACGTTTCATCAATCCCTGGTTACGGTTCCACAATGCTTTCTTCTTATAATATCACTGGTGCCCCTTCATTTGAAGTTGACTGCTTAACCAATTAGAGCCTGGAAGTTCCCGTGCGGACCAATCACGTTCAAGTGCGCACTTCACATGAGCTATCAGCCATTGGCTAGAAATCGAAACGCGCGAGTGCACACCCAATGATAAGTCGTAGTTAATTCCGTCGCCTTTTGTGTTTAGTTGCAGTTCATCCGGGCGGTCCTGATAGCACATCTGATCACCCAGGCTGCGCTCAGCAACACGAGAGCTTCAGGCCTGCTCCCCTAGCAACGGCCTCGGTAAGATTGTCCAATTAGCGTGACAGAGTCGTCATCTGATGATTGGTTGGTTTCACGCGTTTTGTCTGACGCTTAGATCAAGCTGCCTGGCGCGTTGAGCATTCTGGTAGATCAATTCGCCAAGCACTGCCACGACTCCTGGGCCCACGAATTGATTGAGCAAGGATACGTCTACGGTCCAACACTAGATGAGGCCAGACGAACACACCCCAACATCCGACCCTACCACAGTCTCACGCAGCGGGTAAGACTCCTAACTTTTACACTGGTTAACAAGTGCTTAAGTAAAGCTCTTTTTGGTTGGCCAAGCGGCAGCATGCTGCACGCTAATTGGGAGATTTAAGCCCACTTTTCCACTAACCAATCATTGTTTCCCTTTCACTGTCAAACCGCTACAATTTGAGTGTTTCAGTCAAAATCGCTTCAAAGTATATTAGGTGACATGTCCACGGATGGAACAAGGGTAATTTTTTCTTACAAAATATTGATTCTGATTGTAGGACCTGATTCGCTACATTCAGCCAGTCACTGAGACGCTCAGGGCAATGCTTGCCCTAGGCTGGACCATTGATCCGTCGGGGGTGTGTCACGAGGACGACGGGACCGGATTGGGATTGCGCAGACGCCAGTTCATTCAAAATGTGAGCTCCACCAATGAGGTTGCTGGAAGCATGTATGGATCAACGCCAGCTAAATCCTGGTTGTTGAATCGTTAGATTTTCTCGATTTACAGACAGTTCTGTGTTTTTCTCTTTGCCGATGTAGATTTCACGAAAACATTTTGACCAATTGCACTGTTTTTCAGCATAACGAGACCCCTCAGGGCTACAATCCGACGCCAAAGGACCTGCATGGCGTAAATGTCACCCGTGAACTCATTGACTTGGCCGAACGCCTGGCCGACAACGCGCATCAGATCTGGGCCAAGCAGAAGATGGAGGAACTTGAAGAAATCGGTGAGTTTCGGTGAACGAGACACATAAAATCGCTGTTTTGGGGTGCACTGTACCAGGTTCGTGTCCAGGACAGTCCTGATTGGCCAGTTTGAGGCTTCCGCCATAATGATTTGCAAGGTCATTTTCATCTTTACCTTTAAGCCCCGAAGTGTTCAACTCGCAGTTCTTTAGGGGCCACAGAAACCTCAGCAGCGACCTCGAGGAATTAAGACTTGTGCTCACAACGCGTAACATAACAAAATCCTTATTACGAGTCAAACGAAATACTACTTGTGCAACAATTAAGTAAGCAGTTGTTATGTTCTTGTAGGTGGTGGGGTTCACCAATTGTTAGTGCCATACGATATTCTGACGGATCGTGAACGCAAGCGTTATCGTCGACTAACCCACGAGCTCATCCGATATCTTCAATACTGGGGCTACCGACTCTCCTACAAACCACCCAATCAGCATGCGGATACAGCCAAGCCGGGAACCACACCTGCGACAACGGCCGCATCGGCCACCGTCAAACAATTTGCCGGCGAAAGGGGTGAAGGTATAGACTCCGCCTTTTCATTGCACAGCTGCTTCACATTTATTGACTGGCTGATGACCAATGAACACCGAGTTTACAGGCGATCGCTTCAATTGGTTTAAACTGTCTTGCGAAATCACGCGTGCAAACCCGTCCACTGAAAATAAACGAAGCATTATAGTTGATCCAAAATGTTGTGTGTTTACCGTGTTAGCCTTTCTGCGCATTGTAGGCCACCCGTCAAGTCGATTTGCTTACGGGCTGCTCTCGAAGCTGTTGGACTATGTTGAAGGCGCCATGTCGACGGTGCGTGAGGACAAGCCAAGTCGCATGTTTAGCCGACACCAAAGCCTCACTCAAACCAGTGAAGACATGAAGCTCCTTGTCAAGGTCGTTCTGCCCCTACTTGAGCGTTACTTCTACACACGCAAGTCCTACTTCATCGATCCCTACTGTGGCGCGTCGATTGAGGAAAAGAAAATGGCCACGATGTATGTGCACTGAGAATAACGTTAGTAATCTCACGGTCGCTTCTGATTGGCCGCTTAGGAAGCTCATTGCAAGCTGATTGGTTAATGGTAGCACAATAATCTAGTAGAGTTTTTAGGCTTAATTTTTCCCTCTTTTTATGAATCTCACCACTCGCTCGTCCCTCTTCAGGCTCTTCACCAAGCTGTTCACCCTACTTCGACTGAAGACGCGTTGTTTCGGCGCAGACGTCAACGTCACTGTCTCGTGCCTCAAATGCCTCATCGAGTGCCTGGACATCAAGGCGATTGTGAAGATAAGCTACGCCGAGGACTTTGTCAGAGTCCGTCTGATGCCCTTCTTCGCCTACTGTGCTGACGACCTCAACCTCCTCATTCGAAACCTCAACTCCGGACGCTACTCACACATAAAGGTGGGTATTTCCGCAAAGGAATGCATCCACTAATACTGTCCCATGAAACGTGCATGACGCTTAATTTTCTAGCCAATTTCCTGAATCTTTATTGGTCAGCGATTCAACCAATCACATTTTCGGCTTTATAACAATTGACCCTTACTATCTCCCGCCATCTTTCGTCTCCTGTAAGGGTACTATCCGCCGTGGAGCCTGCAGCATCCATTACGTTCACATGATTCTGCTGCCAACGCTCAAGACAATGTTTGAACACATCAGTAAAACTGGTGTGGGCGAAGACCTACTGCTCGGACACCTCCAGGTCACCTGCTACCGGATCCTGAACGCGCTTTACGTTCTTGGCACCACGAGTCGGAAGCACGCGAATCGGCCTGAGCTAATGGAGGAGCTCAACAGGTCCAGATCTGCACTACTTTTGCATCATCTATGCTACTGAGTGGAATTAAGTAGACGGTCGTTTTTACTTGCAGGCATCGGCCGATGTTGGGTGAATGCTTGGCCGCTCTCACCTCGTGTTTCCCTGTGGCCTTCCTGGAGCCCGAATTGAGTGCTCACAATCCCCGATCGATTGCTTACAGCGTTGAGGAGGCTGACTACTCATTTGAGGCCAGGGGTGCGTTTGTTTAAATCATTTCTCAAAGACAGGCTTATATGAAACAAGCAGAGGTCAAATTGTGTCAAAGGTCCACATTTTTAAAAATAGTCAAGGATATCACTAATCAATTTATTGATTTCTAATTGCGTTAAACACAAGACTATGCTGTCTCATTATCGAATGTGGCATGCCGCACATTGACGTGTGATATTTAAATAACGTGGAAATCCCCTTGTCCAAAATCGCAGAATCGGATGATAAGATTCCAGAGGAGGAACTCGACCCGTTTGGAGCTAGAGGTAAGTCGAATTAGACATGCTTGCCGTCCATGTGAAATGCCTACTGAATATTATCTAGTAGCATGTACTTTGTAATGTCTGTCAATAGTAGACAATTGCTGGATATGCCTTAAATACATGGGGAGAACTTGGTTCTGGTGGGCTTTAGACCTGCTTCAGAAGATCGGCAAGACGCTGCCCTCGCTGCACGACATAATCGATGACATTGTTCGGCTTGCCGAAGCTGGTTCGAATTGCGCCGGTGAACCGCACCTGATCGAGGTGACCTTGCCGATGCTGTGCTCATACCTGCCAGTGTGGTGGCGCAAGAACATCGCGCAGCGACGTCACGCCACCCGCAAAGGCGTCAACCTCGCATTCTTCCCCGACAACGACCAAGTCCTTAGTCAGGTTGAACTTGACGGTGACCTCGACGGCGACCAATCGAATGAGAGTGACGACGACGATGAGAAGGGCTGGGGCGCGGCCACCGGACCAATCACAACAGTCACGGCTGACCTCATGAATCGCGTGCTTGGCTCCGTGTTGCAGTTAATTCAAAATAACATTGATTCCATCAACGCGCCATGGATGACTCGCATTGCAAGTTAGTGGATTTGTTTTTCATGTTCTACATGACAGCATCCCAACGATTTACAACGTAGCTACATAGGTCTGGCCATTTAGTGGCCAATGAATGCGTGACCTTGATGGCCCAAATCTGTATCTCATTGGTTTTCATTTTGTGCTAGCACGAACTCAACCAATCGTTGGAAACGCGACCGTAGATATGCTTGGAAAGTACTTCCTTCCCGTGTCCGAACGTCTTCTGGAACAGGCCTTTGCCGTGCAAAGTCTTGAACGACGTCTAAGTGAGAATTTATCACGATAATTGCCATCTCTTAACACCGCTTTCAGCAAACACTGATTGGCTGATTCCTCAACTACACAGAGCTAGTTTAAATCGTTTTCTATGCCAACAACTGGTAACATTCATTGTTTCGCTTGATAAGGCAACGAGACAGACAAGGAGGGTGAATTGACGGCAGCGTGTGAGTTGTTGGTGAGGAACATGTTCGCGTTGTACCCCCTGCTCATCACGTTCGTCGATCGATATCGCACCGAATGGCTCAAACAGCCAACTGTGGAAACGGACCGGCTGTTCAACGCCGTGGCAAACCTCTTTCTCATCTGGAATGGTTCACCGGTGAGTTAAGCTAGCTGATATGGCCGTCATAGAGTTCGAGACGCGTGTAATGATGTGTTTCCGATTCCCAGACAATCAGAGTTGTCATGTGTGATTCCAGCTTGACCAGGTGTAAAAAGGGATTAAGCAGTTGCCCATTAGTTATCGGTAGCATCTGATAACCAATCAGATTACGCTCTGCGGCAGCCCTAGTCAGTGGCGTGAAAGGTGAGTCTTCTGCTGAACATTGATAGCCAATCGTATTTTGCAGAACTTCAAACGCGAAGAGGAGACGTTTGTGGGAATGCACGAGCTTGACACGCTGGCCCTCATCATGCCCTCTTCGGAGAGGGGTCAAATATCGACCGATGTGGGACCTCGAAGCCTCACCCAACAGCCCTCGAAATCGGGTAAGTATGATTTCAGTTAATTTCGACCCACATTGGGTAGTACCTTCGTTGCACCGAAAGCACTTCACAAAATATGTGATTTAGATCCATGTTTCTCCCTTTTTTTTATTCATTTAGGCAAGGCGCTAAAGAAGGGCTTTACCAGCCTCATGGTCGCGTCAGTTAAACGTCTCCTCCCAATTGGTAAGGCAATCAGATCAATTGTAATTTTTTGTAAATTGAGTGGAAAGTTCGGAATTTGACTTGCGCGCCAAAATTTCAAGAATAATTTGTAGATTTCGACTTCTCCCTCTCTTTTAACAACTGCTTCCCAACATAGCCCAATCGATGGTAGTTGCATCTCAATATCTTTAAATTTTAATTTCTAGGGTGTACGTATTACCACTCATATTTATGAGTAGCACATCGTGCCTTCCTGTTAATGAAATTCCTGCATAACTAATTGTAGGATTATGTGTATTGGGCGGAAAACAGCAGGAATTGGTCCAACGAGCGAAGAGAATGCTTCTCAAGGTGGTTCATTCCTCTTTTTTAATGTTACTTTGTATAATTTCAACTTAAAAGCACATAACCAATAAGATCTAAAGTTTTAACCTGCCCTTTTAAACTGACTTTGATATCATCATGAAACGACCTTCAAAATTTGGAAGAGCAACACAGTCACTATTAGAATTATCGATCCATAGCATCAAGTTCAATTTATGCCCTGATTTTCTACCTCTGTTTTGATTGGCTCTCTCCCAGCCAATCATATCTCGCTTCAATCAACTCATTAATTGAAGCCACGTTTCTGCTTGGTAATACATGCGAATGCATTCTAATCCCACTTTGACCAATTCTATCCTTCATTCCTTACGCGCAGAAACCAACGACATCGGTACTTGCCCTCCCATTGGTTTGCTAAATGCTCTGCATTTTCGCAGCGACCAATCCACTGCCTTGGCTGCTTTAATCCTTGTGGATGTTTACTACTCGTTTTATTTTAGTACTTATTTATGTTTGTGCCCATTTTGTTATTTTCGTACAAATGCGACTGACCTTCTACTTATATTCAGCACACTGACATCAAAGGTCAATTGAGCACGTATTTTGCTGATGCTCGCTGGAAGGTAACCAACTTACTTCCCTCAAGATGTTGCATGAAAAAACAGCCATGAGGCGATATTTGAGTAGTTGGTGCAACTGAATTGTGTTTGTCCCTTAGTTTCCGTTACTAGTTTACCCTTTGCAAATGCCGATCGATAACGGGCAACTTTTTCCCCGAAATTTAGCATGAAGTCGAGGCTGACATCGTTGACTACCTTCGGTTTGCACTCGACAGAGACGATGATGTGAGTATTGTGATTGACATGAGAAGCCCTCTTGGTGCTAAATACACGTTACTTATAATCGTTAAGTAGCTGCTCATATTCCCTTTCGTTTTTTAGTCCGAGATGAAGGGTTATCGGTGGCAGAAACTGCTTTACCAGAAAATCGATAGAACAATAGCGCAGACTGGGTGCCACGAGGCCCTTGGCGTCTCCACCAAGGACGAAATTATCAATCGCATCATGACCTTGGCCAAGGTCATGCATGCCCTGTACCTCGTCAGTGTACGTCTTTCATTTTTGCTCTTACCTGTGTTCTGTTCACTTTCGCCTTTTAATCAATCGAGAGCCGACTCGTTGAGGCGAAGTTAGCCTTCTTTGCAGGTTGAATCGGAGCCTATATACGTATTTATCAACTATATTAATACTTGCTACTTTCATGTAAATAAGTAGTAATGAAGACAAAAACCATTTTTTAGCATGTGGTGCCCACAACACTAAATCGTGGCGCGTGGAAGAAGTTGGTCTCGACACAACGCAAACGCGCGGTGATGGCGTGCTTCCGGATGCAGCCCTTCTATGCGTTGCCACGGCACCGGGCCATCAACCACTTCCTGATGGCCTACCACGACGGTTGGCTGAGGTACGAGCAGTCGCTAGGTGTGCAGCTCATTGAGGAAATCACTTGCGCCTCGGGTGAGGAGAACCCGTTATCGATTACCACGGGGGCCCTGCCGATCGCGGCTGCGCCTATCGCTGGAATGGCTCCAAGCGCCGGTGGTGGTGGTGGTGAAGGTGGTGTTCCTGGAGGTGCAGGCGCGTCCGACGACATGGACGTCGTGGCCGCCATCTCAAAGGCCATCATAGAGGCTTCCGCGTATTCCGACTCTTCAGACGAGGGTACGACCTTGGTTTGATTGGAAGCGTCTCGAACAGTTCCACTAAAATCCCCGCCGTCCATTTTAGACAACATTTCCCTCAGTGGAAGCGGAGAAAGCGCTGGCGGTGGTGGAGGCGGCGGTGTCGGCGTAGCGAACGTCGGACCAGCTGACCAATCAGGTGGCGGTGGTGACACTGACAACACCCAGTCCTCGGGTTCACCGCACTCA
Organism: Mesocestoides corti; assembly: GCA_900604375.1. NCBI lineage: Eukaryota > Metazoa > Platyhelminthes > Cestoda > Cyclophyllidea > Mesocestoididae > Mesocestoides > Mesocestoides corti. Next base: position 43,463 of record UXSR01005405.1, on the reverse strand, counting down.
ATCTTCGCAACCGACTTCTGCGCTACGCCAGATCCACTCAGACAACTCATCACTGCACTCTGCCGCACAGCCATGGAACAGGCCTCCGACGACCGACTTTATCTGGCATTCGCACGAATCATGGCCAAGGCATGTCACACTTTCTCCCAGTCTAGTACTAACACATCAAAAGTGCATGCATGTCTTTCCTTGCATTACCATCTTGATATTCGTTGTGTCCTTCAGAGCTGTTCAGGAAAAGATGATGATGAAGATAGTGGCGGTGGTGGAGACGAAGACGAGGACGAAGAAGGTCCAACTTCCCAGGTTAGCGACCCCTTCCCTTGTCGACATTCAATGACGCATTTTTCTTTTAAATTAAAATTGACTCTGAATTTGTAGGAACAGGAGGAACAAAAGCAGAGACTGTTGTTTGAACAAAATCGCCTTTCAAATCGCGGCGCAGCAGAAATGGTGCTTCTCCAGTTGGCTGCCTCCAAAGGTAAAAGCTACTGGCGTTTAATAAGTAGTATGAATTTAACATCATTTGTCTCAATTGATTCCACTCGGGTTATTATTGTAGGTGAAGCTACGCCAGTTGCGATGGCCTCTGTCGAGTTGGGCATTGCAATACTGCTTGAGGGGAACGTTTCAGTGCAGAATCGGATGTTGGCGTACCTCGTAGAGAAACGACTGACAGGCTTCTTCACCAGTGTTGCCGGTCTCATGCAAAACTGTTCCGTCCTAGACTTGGACACTTTTGAAAGGTTAGCTAGTTCAAAATAAGCAATGTCACTGATATTTTCTTTTCTGGTTTCCTGACCTTTTCCATTCAGCCAATTGGATAGTCAATTGAGTGCTTGCCGGATTCTCTCATCCCATTGGACAAATTCACAAGGCATAACTTCAACGCACAATTTGATTGGCTGCCTTCACCTCGAATTACCACAAATCAAACGAGACCATGACTCAATTTCTAATTTGTGATTGGTTGATATAAAATTGGTGGTGGTGTGAAAAAATTAATTAGGGTAGATTTTGACGTCGTGTTTCTCAAATTAAAAAGTATGCTTTTCTTGTTTAAATAATTTAAAATTCATTTCGATGTTTTGTTTAGATGTCGAAAAGCGGAGGGTCTGGCCGTAGGGTTGTCAGATATGGAGGGAATCACCAACCTCTATGATGCTGATTTCACTTGCAAAATTTTCCGCCTCCTCCAACTCATGTGCGAAGGCCACAATTCAGGTAAGTGTTTGCGAATGCACGCGTTTTGCTTAAACCGCTTTTTAACAGCAAAAAAACAGCTGTTAATCGGCAACGTATCGGTCGTTTCAGCATTTCAGGACTACTTGCGGACGCAGTCAAGCAACACGACTTCTGTCAACCTAATCATCTCCACTGTGGACTACCTACTTCGCTTGCAGGAGTCAATCATGGACTTCTACTGGCACTTCTCTAACAAACCCGTTATCGACGACTCCGGTCGAACCAATTTCATTAAGGCAATTAAAATCGGCAAGCAGCTATTCCGCACCCTCACTGAGTACATCCAGGTGGGTTGAATTGGCGCGAACTTTGGTCAGATTCGTAAATCAGCGGTTTTTAGCGCCCCCGGTGAGGCGGTGTTAGCGAGTGCATTTACGGTGACGTCAGCAGGCATATCGATCGCCTGCTGACGTCAGCATTGATCGATTTTTCGAGCAAGGTGCGCGCCTTGTCAACTAGGCGGCGTGGCGTTTTCAAATTGGCGCCATTTTCTACGGGCATCGATCGAGGATGTGATCGGCAATATTAGTTCAGTTTGCGATATCCTGACTGACATTTTTTTCTCTTTCCTTTGCGAATTCCAGGGTCCGTGTCAAGGTAACCAGCACGCACTGGCAAACAGTCGTTTGTGGGACGCCATCTCGGGCTTCTTCTACCTGTTCGCGCACATGCAAGACAAACTGAGCAAGGATCCTGAGCAGTTGGACCTCCTCCACGAGTTTCTCAACCTCCAGACGGAGATGATGATTATGCTGCTCTCCATGCTGGAAGGTAACGTGGTGAACGGCAGCATTGGCCGACAGATGGTTGACACTCTGGCTGAGTCATCAGCCAATGTTGAGGTGAGTCTGCAAATCGACCAATCAGGTTTCTGGAGCATCGAACCGAGCATGTTCATTGGCTGAAATGAATGAAGTGGTGGTGTTGAATACCCGAGCCCTAGTATAAACAAGGCTGGTACAGCAGAACAGGCTTTATTGACCAATCACAAGCCAGAACCACGCGTCAGGCGCCGTCCACCCGTGTCTACCACGCTGGTTGCGTCGCTCATTATATACAGCATCTCAATCGTGTCTTTCTCTGGTTGGCTGCATATCTTCCTCGCATGCCATTGGATCGCCAAGAGACAGAGGATTGGCCGAGGCTAGCGTAGTCCAATATGTCTGCGCCCCTTAACCAGAGGATGTTTAGAAACAGAGGGGAATGTGTCTGCATGAGTTTTGGGTCATGTTGATTGATTTAGCACAATTTTCCTCACTCTCTTAGCTAACACTAACATTCTTCGACATCTTCCTGCGAATGAAGGAAATCACCAACTCTGACGCCTTTCTGGTGAGTTGCTTTCATTCCTGTTTTCATCATCTTGTGTGCATTTGAGTGGGTTTCCTCACTGGCGGTATTTCAGGCTTTCGATATCAACAAAGATGGCTGGATTTCGCATCGCGAATTTCGAACCGCCCTCGAGCAACAGAAGTCGCTGACGGAGTAAGTTTGTTGCCTTACCTTCCCTCCTAATTCCACTTTATCGATTACTAATGGATTACTGGTTTTTTGCCATAGGGAGGAGATCAACTACATCATGGGCTGTGTCGACGCCAATTCCGATGGCAAGATCGACTTCCAAGAGTTCACAGAACGCTTCTACAACCCTGCCCGACACATTGGCTTCAATGTTGCCCTCCTGTTGACTAATCTGTCCGAACACATTCCCGGTGATGTGCGGTAAGTGCTCGTAGCAGTTTACCTCCATGTAAACATCAGCCGAGTCCTCTTCGTCCTCCTTCACTGTCAACCAATCAGAAGCCTTTCTGCTTTCCTGGTGGTTGAGCACATCCAATGCTTGTGAAGCACATTCTGAGAGCATGCTGATTGATTGGGGTATTTTAGATTGGAGCGTCTGCTTCAGAAGGCCAAGGGCATGCTGGAGATGTTTGATCCCCTCCTCGGACGCATCGAAATCACCAACAAGGAGGGTCGCATCGAACGGGTGTACTTTGAGGTACGACAGGAGAACATTGACCAATGGGAGAAACCCCAGATCAAGGACTCCAAACGCACCTTCCTGCACTCCGTGGTAGGGGAGAGCGGTGACAAGGAGAAGCTGGAGTGTTTTGTCAACTTCGCTGAGGACACCATTTTCGAAATGCAACACGCCCAAGGCATCAGCGGTGACGACGAAAACCTCCAGATCAGTCGGGTGAGTGTTGGGATGCCTTGGAAAGATGTCCTCGTGGACTTGGTGATAATGTGCTCCCGTCGTCGTAGGTTGTTGCTGTTCGCAACCTCCTGGAGGCCACTCGCCTCACGTCTTTCTTCGCATTCCTCGGAACTGTGCTCTCCTTCTTGAGCCCGCACCATCTGTGGAAGTGCTGGATTTCTCTACAGCAGATGTCTCTTGTCGATCTGATCGCGGATATTCTTGGTCTCATAATTGGACTGATGATCGGAGCAGTCCGTGTGGTGAAGGGCATCCTGTCAATTTCGGCCCGCTTCGTGGTTGCCATGGCCTCAGACCCCAACGCCCCACCACCACCACCGCCGCCACCACCTTTCGTGGCCGTTCGTCCGCCAGCGTCGACCATGTCTGCGGGTCCGCGGTTTGCCACGCTGAAACCGGAGCCTCCTGCCGACACGGAACTCAAACCACCCGACCCGGTAACAGCCAATGGCAATGCACACAAGCACACTGACCTTGCGAGCATTCTTCAGGTAGGATTTCTCATTGGTCGGGTCTCTTCCTAACGCTCGTCCATTCCTTAGATTGTAGCACACACCGCAAAACCCCGTTTCCTTTCGATTCTCGTCAATGTCAGGTTAAATTCGATATGGGATAACAAATAAGGTACTCCAGAGGCAGAATAGGCGGATTGTTTGTAAATAGTTCCGAGTTCAATTAAATGATTTCCGTTTAACTCCTCAAGCAGTGACCTTCGTTCACTGATTTCATTGCCGGTCGTGTGTCGTTCATTTAAAAAACGACAAGCCGCTGTAACTGGTTAGACGTCATGCCGACATCGCCGTATCCATCAAAGACAACAACCATCTTAATTGTGACCGTAGTGATGATTTCGGTCAGAAGTAATTCCGGAATTTGGAATAGATGAGTCATCAGACGTGGCTATCTGTCATGAATCTACCACCTCCTTGGTCAAGTAGATGCCTAGTTCGATTCGCAACGATCTCTGCTACTTTGGGTTTGAATTCGGTCAGCTGAGGGATTGTGGAAATCGATTTTGGTGTGCAAGCGTCGTCTTACTTGAACTTCTAGCTGAACACGAAGCAGTCAAGCGATTCTTGACGTTGATAACTTTCTGCACACGAGTTTGATTTTGCTTGTGCATTCAGGAAAAGGAGTGTTGGCTGCTTTCGGAGGAGGAACAGTTGTTGTTGGAACGTGTAGATCCTTCGAAGGTAGAGATGATCGTCGGGGAACCCGCCAAACCCTCGTCTCCTGGAACCTCTCGGACGGCTGCTGCTTGCAAACCATCAGCTTCCACCCGCGGCAAACCACCTCAAGGTACATCCAACCAATCAAATTGCGGTATCCTTTTAAGATGATCAAATCACTGACAGAAATCTGTATTTAGGTGGGTCGCACACACAGCCTGCGAGCAGGGAGAGTTCAGAGGAGTCGGTTGTCGTGGAACAGAAGCCAATTCCAACGTCCACCTTCTTAATCTCGATTTTCGCTCGAAACTTCTACCGATTCAAGCTATTCGCCCTGATCCTAGCCTTCATCATCAACTGCCTTCTGCTCTTCTATAAGGTATGACGGCATTCCCGGTAGATACGACAATCCCCATGTCACTGCCCGAATTCGGCCAGCCATCTAGACTATTTTAGCGTTTCTACTGACATACTTTCAGTATGTGTTGTGTTTACATTTTTTTCAGATTGAACGAATAGACACCAACGGTGATGAGGGTGCAGACGAAGCGGTGTCTAGCTCCATCGTCTCCTCCATCACCAACACCGTCTCGAACATCGCCGAGTCACTGCGTGATCCCGGACCGAGTGGAGAGGCCGACAGGCCGGACGAGGAGTTCATAACGCTCGCTGAATCTGCCTCCTATTTGGGTCCACTCCTGAAAGTGCTCGCGATCGCTCACTCGATTTTGTCCTTGAGCATGCTAGTAGCGTATTACTTCCTCAAGGTGCCGCTTGTCATCTTCAAGCGCGAGAAGGAGATTTCGCGGATGCTCGAGTTCGAAGGTGTGTGGATTGCAGAGCAGCCGTCAGACGAGGGCCTACGCGCCCAGTGGGACAAACTGGTGCTTTCGACACCCAGTTTCCCTCACATGTACTGGGACAAGTTTGTGAAGAAGAAGGTTCTGAAGAAGTACCGTGAGCAGTACGACCAGCGCCAGATCATGCGACTGCTCGGCATGAAGGCGGGATGTAGTGGTGCTGGAGGAGGAGGTGGTGGTGTTCGTACCGACGAGTGTTCAAACTCCTGGTGGTATCCAACCTGGCTGCAGGAGCTTGACCTTCAGTACCTCCTCTGGAAGTGGGGCGTAATTTTCACCGACAATGTGAGCCTTCCCGGGAACTTTTGTTGCTCTGTAGTCACTGCTTCATGCTACAGCAATGGTTTTCCTTGTCGTTTAGTCATTCCTCTACCTGGTGGTATACTTCATCGTCTCGCTTCTTGGAAACATGAACTACTTCTTCTTCTCCTGCCACCTCCTTGACGTCGCCATCTCCTTCAAGACCCTGGCCACCATCGTTCAGTCGGTTACGCACAACGGGAAACAGGTGAGCTGTCTTGGACCTTGTCAAATTTCGTCGTACTGTGACGTCGTTAAGTTTGAGCGAATGACATCTCAGTTGCTAGAAGGTATTATAACTGGTTAAGATATCTGTTCGCGTGATTTCGCACTCTTTCACAACAGCCTACCAATGGGCAATATAAATCCGTCAGTTTAACCTCCTCTTTGTCGTCGTTTTTATTTTTTTTTTGTATCGAAGATAATCGCCATCTCTAGCTCTCGGTTTTTGTGTAAGAAAGAAGAATATGAGTAGGCGATAGCTGCTCTGCCAACTTTTGCAAACTCACGCCACGTTTAAACCATCGTGTTCCACAGCTCGACGTCTATTCAATACACTACTATTCTCTTATATTCGGGAACCTAACAATCATCGCTCTCATTGTCAAGTTTTCCGCGCAGTTGATTAAAATTCAACCTATTTCAACCTGAAATTGGTCTTCAGTAGCCTAAATGTGCACAATTTAGTGGATTGCGAGCAGATCAAACGTTATGTAGATGCTTCTTGATGCGGTCCAGCTACGTACTAGGTGGCCTTTAATGCTTTCGAACTCCAGCAAGATTAGTCTGTAGTGCCCTACAACGGAGCCGATTATGTTGAGAGACCTTTAACGCGCTCTCTTTTAACGTTGAATTTTTACGTCCACAGCTCGTGCTGACTGTCATGTTGACCTCGATCGTCATCTACCTCTACACCGTGATCGCGTTCAACTTCTTCAGGAAGTTCTACGCCAAAGAGGAGGACGGTGAGAAGGAATACAAGTGCAACGACATGCTCACGGTGAGTTAGCTAGTCCACTGCGTCAAGACATTCAGCTGGTCCAATTAGAGTTGGTTTTGGCTCGTCGACAACCGACATCGAGATCTGAAAAATCGTCGGCCAGCGCCATCAGACGTACTGTAGGCTGCCTCTGTGCTTCAGTTGTGGTGCAGCATCTGTCAACTCAATGGCTAGTTTGATGCCTCTTTTTAACCTTCCAGTGCTTCGTCTTCCACCTGCACACGGGACTCCGAGCGGGCGGAGGCATAGGCGACGAGATTGAACCACCCGATGGCGACGCCAACGAGGCTCTGCGCATCATCTTCGACATGTCCTTCTTCTTCATCGTCATCATCATTCTGCTCGCCATCATCCAAGGTCTGAGTGGCCTTCAGCACCTGCCTATTAAAACTGTCGCCGCGCCTTTCGAATTTAGCCCCACGTTTTACACGGGTCACGTTGTGAAGTATTTGGTTTCCTATTAAGTGAGAGTAATCGTAGCATTACCAATATTGGTTGATATCGGGGAGTTGACACGTGCAGTGCGTCCGACTAAACAAGCCCTAGAGCCGTGAATTGCCAATTTAGGTAGACTGTGTAGAGTTTTGAGGACAAACCGACTTTATGCCTCTCCCACACTGCAGTAGTCAGTTGGCATGACGACAGATTAAGCCAGAGCCCAAACAAGTTAAATTTGACGTTTGGCTTCGATGCCTCCGCCCTAGGTCTGATCATCGACGCCTTCGGAGACCTGAGAGACCAGCTGGAACAAGTGCGTGAGGACTTGGAGTCCAAGTGCTTCATCTGTGGCATCGGTAAGGAGTACTTCGATTCCACGCCTCATGGTTTCGATCGACACGTGGAGAGAGAACACAATTTCGCCAATTACATGTACGCACTCACTCTACGCCCCCTACTGTATCCTTGTTCAGTAATGCGCAACCACACACACATTCTCCTCTCCCTTCAGGTACTTCTTGATGCACATCATCAACAAACCAGACACCGAGTTCACTGGTCAGGTATGGACTTCCAAGCCATCTTTATGCTCTGCTTGCACGCACTTGACCGATGTGTCATCATATTTGTTGACCAATTGCATGTTTTGAAGATGCCTAGTAGCCTTAGCAGCCACGGAATTCCGATGTCATGTTTAAGTTGTTTCTTCTACAGTTGTAATTTTGCAGCAAGAGAAAATCTTTTCTCTGGGAACCCAGATTTTGGGCAGCAGCAATGACTACTCCGCCATCTCAAGACCATCTACTGACATCTGATTGGTGATCTGATTTTGCGTTCATAACATCTTTCTCATCTTAACGGATGAGTATCCAATTAGCAGTGGTCGATTTGAGTTAATGGCAATCACTTTAGGTCACATTAGCTCGCTGTTAAGATTTATCGTGTCGAAACTGGTGGTGTTGGTGGTGTCGGTGGCGTTGGTCAGTTCTGAGGATTGGTGTGTTTTCTTGTGGGTGCGTAATCATGTTTGTTTCATTTTTTCCCATGCAGGAGACCTACGTGTGGGAGCTCTACCAGCAGCGGTGCCTCGACTTCTTCCCCATCGGCAACTGTTTCCGCAAGCAATACGAAGAGGAGTTGCAGGCCAAGTAGTCGCCTCTCCTCCCTGCCTCAACTCAAACGCCTTTCGCTCGATCAACACCGACAAGTGTGCCTTTCGTAGCATCGTCGCAACCACCGCCTCTTCTGTCGCGGAAAGAGGGGTGTTTCGTTGAGACCTACCCACCCGCCCCCCTCCCCAATCAACCTCTTCAGTGCTGACACGTAGATTTGAGCGTCTAACCGGTTTCCATGATAGCCACCTCTTTCTCGCGCCCGCTGTTTATCGCCTGCCAATTGTTATTTCCCAAATACAACACACACACACACACATGACAACACGGTGAAGATAGCATGTTGCATTTCACACTGTATTGTGCGTGCCTTACCAGACGCGCATCGAATCGAGATTCTTGTTATTGCGGCTTACGCAGACTCGCGCAGACAATCCAGGTTGTTAGTGGATTAATTCGACGTGCGTGTCTGAAAGTTGCGATTTACGAGGCTTCTAAGGCCTAGATATCTCTTAAATGTTGATTCCGCCACGACCTGTGTGTGCTTAATCGCGCCTAACACAATGTGCCAGGTGTCAGGGTATAATCGCTCACGAGAGAAGAGGGTCTTTTTTTTAAATTCGCAACAAGTAGCAGCAGCTTTGAGATGTTCCAATCCACCAACCCTAGAGTGTCTTAGATACGTGTTACAGTTACCTGATCATTTGCAGAGGGAAGGACTTACAAAAGTCAAAGTCTTGTGAGTTCGGCAACACGCCAAACCAGGATTTCATGGGGTTCCTAGCCGTTTCACTGTACTCATCAAACAGGCGACAAGCCACTGAAGAGACTAGACCAATTAGGCAGGTAGCCATAGGTGCGGAGATTACCAATGAGGCTAGAGTGTGAAAGCAGTCATATTGCCGCAGTATCGGTGTCTGCTATCCCGTTGGGCTTGAAGATTAGAGCTAGTCTGAGTGGTTACTAAGTGACTTTAAAGACATAAAGAAATGACCAGACTTTACACTTTTAATTTAGTTGACGTGAATGTGGTCATTGACATCGCATCAGTCCGTTTGAATGTGGTTAATGAATGGCATAGGCTCGACTGACATGACCGGCTAGATCGAATCATGATTCTCACGGTTTGGCAATGAGGTTGTAAGAAGCGTACACCTGATAGGTTGGATGGCTGAACAGGCCCATATGTGGTGGCACATCTTAGCCGAAGCGTTATTTTCACCTACCTTCGTGTAAGGTCCCGTCAATCGATTTGCCGACTCTACGTCTAGGTAACACTCTGACCAGGGCTTACTCTGTCCCCTCAACAAGCACTATTGATACGACTTGGGGGAATTTTGTGTGATATTGGCTGTCAAACATTCGACCTGGAAGCGCAACCATCTTGGACTGTCATCGTAAACACTAAGGGTTCCCACCAAACCCCTGGTTTTTGCAAATCCACCCAATTGTGCGTGGCTTCCATCGCGCTCATTTGCCTAACACTCGACACGTCCACTAGACTTCTCCCAACTCTGAACTGTTTTCGTCATTACACCGAAACATTCACGCGCTTCTGAACTCGGATTTCTAATGTCCGTGGTGTTTTACTGCAACGTGAGTTATTTCGCGTAGGCAAAACCTGGGGTGCATCAATTTGTTGAAAGCGAATGTGTAGGGGACTGTTTTAACCAATTACTAGTTTGCCGGAAGTATCGAATAAGTTCAAAATGCTGACTTACATCTACTTTGGCACCAAGCCACGTGGTCCGAGCAGTGCAGTACCGTAATAATCGCCGCCATGATGAATCGAGTCACGCGGACGATGGGAGGAGCCACGAGGTCGGTCAGTGCATGCTGTCCACACGATCGCCCAAATGACTCAGGAGCCAATCAGAAGGAAGGATGGATTTGAGGCGACCTTTTGAATGGGGGCGTTCGCGGGTAGGTGGACTCGGGTGAAATGTGGCGACTGCAAATGCTTCTGGCCTGTGTTGTGTTAAGAAATCTTGCCTTCCTCCCCTGCATTTCTTAGAATCATGTCCTGCGTATTCGACAGCGCAAGTCAACAACTAGAAATGGTTAATTGTGTTAATTAGTGAGAATTGAGAATCCATTCGAGTTAGTGAGGAAGTCAGAATTCGTTGTTTGCCAAGAGCCCGTTGGATGTCACTGATCATGGAAAACGAGGAATCGTGCAAGGCATTTGGGGTTCAATGGGCCTGCTAACTCAATGTTTTACGTAAGCTATCAATGCAATCTCACTGGTCTCGCAGTGTCACCACTTAGGATCCCGTGTGCACCAGGTGGAACGCCACAGCCTCGCCTAGTCTTGTACGAAAAGAGCAATTGCTTAGAGAGTTGCCTAGCTGAATGATCGCTAGAGAAACGGCCATTTGAGCTTCGGCGGGATGGTGTTGCTGATAGAAGGTTATAGTGGCTTCGACTGTTGCGGAGTTTCATGAATCGCCCTTGCCTCAATGTCAGTGATTTTCATTCTGGCATTCTAGATTTTGTCCAAGTACATCACGATAAAAAACGCATTTGATCATTGTCGTTTGGCGTAGATTAGATGGATGCACGGAATTTGACAATCAGCCAGATCCAATTATACCGTGGAGGCGTTGTGTTGTAGTGGAAATTAAATGCATATAGTACAGATTAGGTGTATAGTAGCAAATACGCATGAAAATTGTACCTCAATCTCAATACTCACCACACGTGTATTAGCCACGTACGAACGTCTTGGGAACCGATTGAAGCTCACTGCTTGATCCAACCCAGCAGTACGTGGTGCATCTTGGATCATCGCTTGATGTTGAAAGCCACTAGAAGGTACCCCGATAGTTCCATGCCTCGCAGAAGATATATAACACATTGGTTGAACAAGTTAATCGTTGATAGCGCCAGATCCCTTTAGGAACTGTATACTGGCGTCCACGCGAAATAAGCTGGTTTTATATAATTTCTGGTCCTAACCAGCTTTCTCGTCAGAAATTGGCACCTTCGGTGATCAATGCGCAGGTTGTATGCAAAAATATGGCCCCCTGGTTGACGATTTTGGGGTTCCGAGCAAAGAGCCTCAAATCGGTCATCACCTAAGGCGCATCGTCCATTTGCGGCGGCACGCATTGCTCCTAGTAACGACAAATACCGCGTTGGTCAGTGATGCCATAGTAATATTAGATGTGTCGTCTTACATGCAACAGTCAACATACATACGCGTGAGCAGTTGATGTGACGTAAAAATGCGTCCACAGAAAGCGTTTCAATGAACAGCATTCACTTTCAATGTCATCAACCGCATTCACTGCAGTTAAAGTACATTAAATGCTATGAAATTTGGATGAATCGTTTGGTAATTGTTTAACTATTTTTTTCTGCCTTGTGTCGTGAAATCTGGACAATTCTGGGTAGGTAATGAAAAGATTTAAAATTTTCGAAAACTAAAATTAAAAAAATTCGGGGTTGGGCTGTTACAGTTAGGCTTTTTTTAATATATTTTTAGCAATCACTATAGACACTTTAACTCAGTCTTAACATTACACAATATTATCCTGGACCAATAGGAACGGACCTGACTACAAGGCAGTTTGTGCAGGTTAAAGCACATTTTATACGTTTGTGTTTTGGTAATTTTACCTAAAAAACACGAAAAAAACAGCTGAAAAATTCTAAAATACACCCAAATTACTACAAAACTGCAATGTCGAAATACGTTTTTGACCGACCTGCCAATCACCTTTGCGCGGAGATGAGATTGAATGACACGCGCATCATAGTGATTGGGTGATTTTCTGCCAATGAGGACCTCCAACCCCCATATTTAAACCCCCTTCTCGGGCAGCTGTCTCACTTCATGCTCACCAACTCGATGTTGTCTTCGAAAAAAAAGCCGGATTTCTCCATTAGGTATCTGCTCTCACTGGATGACGATGAAAAAGCAGAGTCCAAGGAGGTGACGGAGACCAAAGCGATTTCCAGTTGTGGTAAGCGAACCGTCCCAATCCTAACCTGTTATGAAATTCCATGGCCAACTCGTTTGTGATGCTTCTATCTTGCATTATTTCCTGTCTGGACTTTATGCATGAGTACCGTATGCGGACTCCCTTACATGGAAACCAGAGTTAGCTGGAATAGTTTGACTACTTATCAGCACTGTTGCGGTTATTTCGTTGGAGTGGTTCTACTGAACAGCGAGTTCAGATAGAAGCCACTCATTTCGAGTGAAGCACGCCTCAGCATCCAGTTATGCCAGCCTGCTGGTCGTCTAGTTAGGCCAGAACGAAGCACAACTGGAAAAAGTTTTACCGCAGCTTTCTAAGCATACCCCCATTTCCTAAGCAGTTGCCATTCGCTTGTCTAGTGGCAGTGCAGCTGCACTTCACAGGTGCTTTCAAGCTATAAGACTCTGCTTCGCAGTTGATACACGACTTTACTCGGCACGCACGAGAGCCTAACTTGAAAGATACTTGCGGACGCATCCATACGGTGCTAATTGTTTAAAGCCTTTTTTAAGATCTCAGTATGTGGTCTTGAACCACTCTGGGACAACTGCGCTAAATTTGGCCCAATTACGCTACATTGATGCCCGGAAGATTAGAACCATAGATGGCGTAGAATGCTATGACTGATCTTGTGCTCTTGAATCATCGGCATTTGCCACAAGTGTTTGTTAGCACACCTGGAATAAAAACCGGTTTCGTATTGGAAAAAGCAAGGATCTCTCCACGTGACCTCCTACGATCTTGTCTGATGACAGTGAAGCTTCACTTCACAGTTGATTGTAGCGTTTTGCAGTAGTTCACGGTTTAATCGACATGCACGAGAACGTGCTTTGGAAGGTACAGTGTTCATTACCGCTCTTAGACGCTTCCAAACGGCGATAACATCGTTAAAAGCTCTTGTTTCGCACATGTGTTAACCATCAAGACAATCCTCCTGCTCGCACTTCAAACACCACGGAATCGGTCTAATGTCAGATGGATTAGCGCTTCTCTGAGACCACCTCGATAGTGTCAATGATGTGCAAAGCCGTCTAAACTAGTAGACGTCAGGTTTGACATGTTAACTACGGTTTACTAATTGTGCTTACTCTAGCTGAAACATCGTGTTGAAACACTCACTAAAGTGTCTAGTTACATGATGTGCCAAGCACGTTCGTAGCACGTGTTTTTTTCGGTTGGTAATCCGCATTTTAATCTAGAAAATTCGATTAATCGGTAATACTGCAAGGAATTGAGCAGTTAAGGTTGCGTCGATGGTGCTTTCTGCAGAGTAACGGGTCACGTGGCAAAGCTTAAGCCATAGTCATCCAATGCAAATGGGATTAGCACCTGTTTGCATAAGCCGATTCAACCTAGATACACTAATCTGAATTGAATAGTTTTAGTACTAGATTATGTCAATGCCCAATCAATGGACTAACATACTATAAATAAGACCCTAGTAATAACTCAATAAGTTTATGCAAACTAGTTACGATATTTGATGTCGATGGTAACTTAGACTAAAGCACACAGTGAATGTGCCGATGCAAGTGCACGGACTCCCACGTGTCTGCTTAATTCCTCTTCCTTACTCAAGAACCCCACCGGTTACGCCAACATGTCTGAGAAAACGGTCTTGCCCGTCTGTTGTTTACGATTCCGCACTCTATCCTCTTATAACAGCTACTTCTTTGAAGTCACTCTAGCCTAACTCGCGTCCACTGATGACGCGTGATGATTCTTCAGGCCTTTTGACGTTTCCTCATTTGCTTTTCACACATCGCTAAGAGCTATCTGGAGCAATCTCTAATTACATATCAGTCTCTCGGATCCTACAACACCATACCTCGTAGTTCGTATCGCTCCCACGTATTCCATCAACGATCCAAGTAAACACCGGCCAATCAGGTATCGGGGTGTGAGTGGCACTTCAGATCGATTAGTGGGGAATCGCCGATAGAATCGATTGCATTCCTCTGCCACTCATTCCAACCTTGTATACAAGCTGCTGTTTGTGTTAACGACTCACCAGGTGCGAGCGATCTTATCTGTTCCCCTCCCTCAAATTGAAGGGGAGGAACATTAACTGATAAGTGCCCAATCACGTGGCTTGTCGGGGAGGGTGAGGGCGGATACTGGTCAATAGCCCCTCCTTTGTATCCTCCAATCTTGGAAGGCTTCTTATTTGATGCCTTCCAGTTGTGCCGATCGCCTCTACCGACACGCACAAGACTAGTCCAAAACTATCGTAGAGTAAGAATGTAAAGTGAGTGCAGCGAATAAGGAAGGTTGAATTTCCATAGCGAAGGGGCCTAAAATACGTGAACGATTGCAGTATAATTCGTAACAGTCCATCTCTAGAACAGCTTTTTTCCTTTAACGTCCCTTTAGGTACGTGAAATGATTACCTATCTTCACCAGTCAACAGATTAAGTGTCATAATTGAACCTGGTTGACCTCAATCATGGCACATTTTGCAACATAACACGTTCAAAACCTCGCATTACATCGGTTAATGGCGCGCAGTTGATTGTAAATCAGTGTCATTTAATATCTGTGTACTCAGACAATTAACTGACACAGTTAAAAGGGTCTCTAGTTGATTACAGACTGGTACACCGAAGGGCTTGAGATGGTTGAGCGAAAACTGATAACATCTCGATAGAATTAGCACGTTCCTTTCATCAGCACTCACGTGTCTGAGACGTTTCTTTGTCTCGCCACCTCATCTGACAGGATTCACTCCAATGGCTTTTCTGATTGGTAGGTGAAGGAAGACCCTCGTCTAGTTTTAATGACACCCTCGCGTCCGATGCACAGCAAGGAGCAAAGAGATCATCTCCCACACTATCCCTGTCTGAGCACCAATGGGTGGCGATTACACCGGCATCTGACTACTCACATTGGTCCTCCAATTCTTCGCTGTTAACATGGTTCGAACCTAATAAATTTGGTAAGAATGACGTGTGTCCTTGACTACTCACTTTTTATGCTGAGCTGGTTTTATGACTTGACAAGTGGGCGTTGTGAAAGACTTAGCAACCAACAATTGACCTATTTTAAGTGCCTGGACAATCACGTCAATTCGAGTGGTCCTAACAGGTTGAAATCACGTAGGTCTACCCCTTCACACAAGTGTTGAAGTCTCACGCTTGTGGAGTTGGCGAGATGGTTGAAGGTTTATCCTTGCCGTGGGAGTAAATATATTCGGCTGTTTTGTTTCCCTCCTCAAGCTGGTGAACCACCTTGTCAAACTGCCCCTCTTGATCTGAGTATGAAGAGGTCGCCTCAGCAGGTTGACATGGCGACCATCCCCAACCTAAGTGTCCTCCCTACCATCGTGCCTGTTCCGGCCATTGCCGTCTGTCTGCAACCGCCCCAAGTCTACACCCCGATGGTCCTGCCCCCCAGGCAAGCCAAAGTGGCTGCCGTGGAGGCGGCGACGGCAGTGGCTGCTAGCGAGGCGAACGAACGCGACGACGTGGAGAAACCGCGGAAGAAGCGCGTCCTCTTCACCAAGACGCAGACCTCGGAGTTGGAGAAGCACTTCAAGAAGCGCCAATACCTCACTGGGATGGAGAGAGAGGTGCTGGCTAGGCGAGTCGGACTTACGCCCACTCAGGTTCGTCTTTACTTAACTACAGCTAACCGATCAGGTGAATAGTGATGATGACCACCAGCCTTTTTATTGTCCATTCAGGTGAAAATTTGGTTTCAAAACCACCGCTACAAGATGAAGCGGTACGGAATGTTTAGGCCCCCTAAACCCGAAGTGATACGTCCCACCCTCGCCAACAACAACGGTGCCATCAGGTGTTTGTTGCTTCGCAACCGAAGCAAATTTAGGTCGCTGTACGCGCGTTCGAGGCTGGCGATTTCGCAAACGTCCAACAAGTGCACCTCGGAGAAGCTGAAGAATTTTTTTCGGTCGGTTCTGGCGATATCCCTGCACCGGGGTATCTATCAAAAAAAAGACAAACGCCAGCAGCAATGCCAGCAACAACAGCAGCAGCGCGAACCGATGCAGGTAGCTAAATGTGAGCCAAATAGTCCAACGGACCTCTCGATGAGCAGCAGGAGGTCGCGTCCAGGCACTAGTAGCCGTTAATTCCGGTGTTTTAGTTTGTTCAACAACCAAGCCCTGTGATTGTTTGATTTCGTGG
This sequence comes from Mesocestoides corti, assembly GCA_900604375.1. Lineage (NCBI taxonomy): Eukaryota > Metazoa > Platyhelminthes > Cestoda > Cyclophyllidea > Mesocestoididae > Mesocestoides > Mesocestoides corti. The sequence goes on along the minus strand of UXSR01005405.1, from coordinate 26,990 downwards.
TAGTTTCTTAGCATCTGAGTTGTGAGGAGACCTTAATAAAAACTACTTTTGGACCAACGAACGCATTTTCGGTTAACTCGAGTGGGTGGTGCTGGTGGTGGTGGAAACTGTTTGAATACATTCTGGGCGGCATTGTTCTAGCTAACGGTATGTCAGCTGGGCCAAGCCGTTCCCAATCACGCTAGGTAGTTGGCAAGACGGGAACGTTTGAATGATCTCAGGCGATCTGAGAAGACCCTAAGCAAGGAGACGTGTTCCCATTAAGCCTTCCGCTGATATGACCTCCTGTTTGAAGGATCAGATTGTTAATTCAACCAGCGGGACATGAGCCTCAAAGTCCATACGAATTGTCACAACATTTGAATTAGTAAATACGAGAATCCGACGACCGTATTCTGCACGGAGTGAAGAGGTAAACGCTGTTTTTAGATGAGTAAATGGAAGTGCTATGAGAGAATGAATTAAACTTCAAAAATTCGAAACCCTTGTTCCAAAGTGTTTAAATGATGGGACCATTTTACCAGATAGCAGATGCGTGTTTCATTTAAGAATCCAATTTTTAACTGACAATCATCCACATGCCCCCTCGAGTCAGCGTAACCTTGAAAAACACCTTATTTAAAGTTTTTGTGAGTTTAGTGTTTGTATTTATAGTGAACAACGGCAAGTTTCATTTTCGTCGTGTTCTCTCACATGACGGAGAATCAGAAAGCGTGTTGAAACTGCAGCAGCAAATTATCAGGAGGTTTATCTGGATCGATTGCTTGCTGCTAGAGCATGAACCAGTGGTTAAGTTGATTTCAAAATGGTTAAACCAGTCTTCGAGATCAAGCCTTACCCGTCAGTTAATGGATACACTTCTCTCACGGATTGCACTGGAGAGATTAGTGTGAGAGGGAGGGACGAGCATATGTTGGCAATCTAACTGCGTTTCGCTCTTTGAGGCGTCTTGGATCCACCCTGAAACCCGCACGTTCTGGCAGAACACAACAAACTGAATCGTGCTCCAGCAAATTTAACCATTTTGGGTTAATTCAAGACTAACTGTGGTTAAGAAAGGAGAGGTGTAGAAGTGGATGTCAGGCCTCATCCAATGAGAGTGGTGTTTTAAGTCTGGTGCAGGGGATTCCAGAGTGTGTCTTTCACGATCTCCTTTCATGTGGCCAGCCAATCACTGCGGAGAGTAACTGCGAGCAACTCACTCAATGCAGTGTTGGAATCCAAGCTAGATTACATGCCACTGAATAGACAGCAAAACTGGGGGATTTCACGTGAGAAATCTGTCGTATTATTTTGGCGTGTATCTACAATCCAAACTTCTCAGTTACCACAGATAAATCATCGCTTGATCGTTTTATGATGCTTTGAAATAGGCGTGTGTTTCAAATGCGCCGCAAGCGGTCTGCTGCGTTTGCAGCGTGAGATCATTCAAACAATCAAATCCTCGAAATAAGAGGCCACATCAACCACCACCACCACCCACCGAGGCTTCCGTAGCCACCGGGTCTAGCAACTCAAACATGTCGAAGCAAAGCCAATCAGCCAATCCACAGACGTCCTGTCTTCGCATTGGCTGTTTCCACACTAATTGTTTTCGCTTACTTTTGTTCCCCGACTCGGGCATCCCACTTTCTTGAGATGGTTGGCACTTAGACTGGGCAACAACGCTTCCATTGTTTCTACCAATGTTGTCGTAAATGGACTCCGCTCCACGGTAATGGCATGCCCTCAGGCAGACAATAGACTCATTACATATTGCTTCGAAAAATTTGAGATCACTAATTGAAAATTCCTCGCCCTGGTGAAATATTGGCACTAATTTTAAATCCACGAATGACTAGGCCTTAAAATTGCGTTCGCTTGGTAAAGAGCCACTTACCACAAAAAAACCAATTTAGAAAAACGTTAATTGGTTAACGATCCAGGACACTTTTAATGAATGCTTAACGCGGGTTGCTTAAGTGTTCGAAGGTGATTGGAGATTCCTCGATATTCCAAACACTTTAAATCAACTGCCAAGTCTGAGTAGATGAAAGTGGTGTTGGAGGCGTGAAAGTGTCAAGTGGCCGGAAAATTCTTAATTTTAATTTCGCAAGACATAATCTAAGTGATCACCCAGTCTAAACCTGCTTGCTGGAGGCCTCCTAGTGGATTTTCCTGCAGTTGAACGTTATTTAATCAATCCCTTCTGCGTGGAAACATCTCCACAAATTCAGGTAGGTGAGAGAGCAGTTTTATTGCACCGAACACGACGCAGACTTGAGGGCATAGGTCACAGAGGAACTGTGCTAGTTCCTTGTTACGACGTGATGATCTGGGTGTTTATTAGTGAATTTTAAAGTGCCTAAAACGCCTGTTATTCTATCACGTGCATCTACAAATTCCGTCTGTATAAATTTAAGCAGAGTCCAAATCACGAGTTAACCTGCAAAGATTATTCTTGATTGCCTGACCTTACGAACTCTGATGACGATGATGATGCACTGGTATAGTATTTTTTAACTCTTTAACGTCTAATGATCCACCTGACTGTTGTCTTGCTGCTGAAACATCGCTCTCCTTTGATCAAAATGCCTGAAAATTAGTCACCTCTTTCTCAAATTCATCCTGGTAGCATGAAGTTGGCGAAGGACCGAGTTTGGGCTCATAAACTGTTTATACTTCGTGGCTGCTGCCTGTATTTCTCCCCTTGCCCTAAAGCCATGCCGTGAACGACTTGATGAAACTCTTGTTTTACTTAAGTGTGTAATCGCGCGAAAGTCATAAAACTGTTCCGTTTAATGCATCTTCCTTCTTCCACTCTGCGCCTAAAAGGAATGACCTCAAATCCACGTGGGAGTCGAGGACGCTTGAGTACATAAGTGTGGGAAGTAGTTTAACTTAACTGGCCGACTTATTAGTCATCGTACGCACTGCTCCACCGCTAGTACTCCAAAAAATGCCCAAATTCAAATTACTGTACACATAGTACTCATTTTTAGTTAGTACCATATTTTAACACCATCGAGAAGACCAAGCTGGCATCATATTTGTATTATTAAAACCGCATTCTCGAATGTCGAGTCACTAGTATTGCACAAATTCCATGGGCCACACGCACGATTCTCAGCCTGTTGGAAGGAGACAAACACATAATTGCTACTAGCAAATAAGCAAGTAGAAAGTGCATTTCATAAAATGGAACTCACGTGAAGGGTCAGCCACTTCAACGTGATGCTGGATTTTTTGCTTCTGTATTAATGTAAGGAAACTGGCTAGTTCGCCGAGGTACGATTCCAAATTTAGCACGTTGTGATCAGCAACACTTGGCGGTGCTAGAACCTTCGATTCCTGGTGACGACTTGTGTCTAAAACCGAAAGGGGTCCACATCCACTCAAAGTACATTTTATATTTTCACGCTTCGTGGTTTAAGGTCTTGCGGTTCGAATGGAGTCAAGGATACATTGGGACCTGTGCACAAATAAGCGCCCTCTCAGGCACAGATATGTGGATTCCAACTTTTGAAAGAAAGATCCAGTTAATGTAAACAAGCTGATATGCGTTTGTATGCGTGGGAAGAGTGTCATGGTGTGGATGGACTTGTAGTGTAGTGTCAGCGATCGCGCGTGAATGAAGCCTGTCTACTGACCTGACGGTGTCGATGACTCATCGCCACTTCATTGGTCGCCGCTACCAGACGCCTGTCATCCGCTCACTCATTCGAACACCAAGACACACACTTGACTGGCGTGGCGCTAATAAACCGTCGTATCCCCTGTCGCTCACTTGACCAGCTCCGACGTTAGTCGACATCATGGAACAGGAAGTAATTTGATTGGTCGCCAGTTTGCAAAAGTTAAACTTTAATCTCTTATTTTAGCAACTGAAAAATTCAACTGTACAACTAACTTTTGTCCAGAACTTAACTCATCAAACACTTTAGGAAACGGACGGGCCACAATTTCCTCAATTCGTAATTCAGATCTCCAGCTGTTTGCATTGCAAGTCGCCAAAGACAATCTAGATCTTCACAAAATCGAATTCCTTGACGCTATTTTAAAGCCTTTCATGCCTAAGATCAAAATCACGTGACCTTGCGCCCGTGTACTAGTCCTAGCTACCAGGTCATAAAATTCTCGTGGCAATTGGCTCCTGACGAAATTCAACCACGACAATTCTCGGGGCAACTATCGCGTAGTTTTCTGGCCCGCTGAATAGACAAGTGTATGTATAGGTAGAAATTATGGTTCCAGCTTAAAGCCGCTTGGTGTTATTGTAAGAATAGTGAAAGCACGCACAAGATCGGCCAAGACGACGTACCTGGCTTTGCGTCGTACTGCGCCGTCAATTCAAGAGGCATGTTTATCTCGGAGGCGACTTGATGAGGTCTAAAATGCAACAGACAGGCGTAAAATCCTGTCCCATTCGGCTTCGTACTGACACAGCATAGTAACCCCTGGACGTGGCTCATAAGTTCCCACCAGATTTGTTGTTTTACTGATCTTGCGGCCATTTTGAATCTCAAAGTTAACCCACTTGCAGTCGGCACGCAAAAATTGTAATCAAACTCGAATTGCAGATTCGTTTGGTCTTGGGTGATGCCTTCGTGAACTACTCAAACGACCACTCAAGCGTGTCAGTGTTTGATTTCATTTCGTTTGTGCTGGCTTATTAAATTATTCTTGGCTGGAAAACTACAAATTACACCAGACACAGTGCACTCATTTCCCTCGTTCGTCATCTGGGACAGTTTCACTGTGTTGAATGTCTTGAGGAAGCAGTAGCGTGTATTGTTCTCGGAGAAAAGTACACTAAGTTCTTCACATCCACAGTTTACAACTAGGCCCTGAATCGTAATGCAAATCAACTCCTATTTTGCTGGACAGAAACCACAAACTCACGCAACTCCGGTCAAAATTAAGTCAGAATGTGTCGCGAGGCCTGGCAAGTGCTTCTTCCACAAGAACTCCTGTGGAGTTGTGGTCAATGAATTCTCTCCTGGCTGTTGAACCACCGATGGAATGCTGCTTAGCAAGGCCTCGGGTCGTGGAATGGTTGGACCGAAGGTGACTAAGCAGTCATTGGTTTCCGGCACATCTAAAGCACAATGAAAATAAAAAGTTGACTAAGGGTTTGTAAGTTTTCGGAACAGAATTTCAAAAACGATTAGTCCAAGCCCACTTGATTGTGTTTACAACTAGCAACTTTCGCGATACTGACTAAACTCAAACACCAGGTGAAGTGAAATTGCTCTCTGAAACCATTCATTAACAGTAAATAGATGGCAATTTAGCCGACCAATCATCACCCAGGCACTGGTCCACCAATTAGACAAAATCCAACCAATCAGTGACTCACTCTGTCGTGATTCGCCCAGATTACGGTCAGTCTTCTCCTCCCCCATTGGTCGGGAATTCTCGAAGGATGGTGGTCGACCGAGAGAAGCCATTGTATACGGCGGTGGAGGCAGAATATTGCGTGATTTATCTGCCACCCCTGGGAGATTAAAAAACGGACAAATCAACGAGTTATGTCGCGTTTTCACTTTTCTGAATAGAACCACATCTTGAAGCTCAAAAATCTGGATTGGTAATCGTGAGTTTGATCCTTAGATTGTCCAACAGGCAGGAGACAGTTGAAATGACCTACACGATAGCCGAAACCACTCGAGAACGGTTTGAGGTGGGAGGTTCAACAACTGCAAGACGCTCAAGCCTCTGACCCCGGCATTCGAGGGGAATTCTAGTCGAGGAAGCAGCTGCGGCGCGAACGACGTCTCAAAGCGAGGAACTTTGGGGGTGAATACCGCATTTCCACCGGCGACGGTGTTGGAAATGAGTCTTTGGGAGAGACCTACACCGTCTTGGAGGTAGAGTGGCATCGCAGTGCGCTTCGACGGCCTGCCTGGACGAGCGCTGTCAAAAATGTCCATGTAGTAGTTTTACCAAAATCTACTTACAACGACTTCAGTACCGTCACCGGTGTGATGTCTTATTTAAAAATTATTGAAAAAAGACACATTTGTGGCCTCCCTGTGTTACTGTTTAAGGACTATTACAGTAGTTTTGCAAACTTCAATTCCATGAAAGCGCTCCATGCAACATTTAATTGTGAGGTTATGTTGAACTAGTCACTTAGTGTTGTTAAATTTTAAACCAACCAATCAGATGCACCGGAAACGACCAATACTTGGATAGCCATACCTCGAAAAATGAGCCGGGAAATTTAAACGGAAAGAAGTGCACAATCGGAGTTTGCTTGAAATATTTGGAGCTGATTAAGCCAATTACAAAACAAGCTTGAAAATGCTTGTCAAGAGTTAATCAATGTTTTTTAACAATGAATTATTTTTTTGAGAAACGCTTATTATGCAAAAGAAACTAGATGATCAGTGGTTGGTGATGGCTCTTGCCACACCCTTCACAGCAACCTTGATTTTAGCAGATCTCTCTGATGTTTAAGTTATGTGGGTTGGCTGAGTAACGAGCAGCAGACATCCAAAACTGTTCAGTCTCCATTTGGGGTCTGGAGAGGGGCAAGAAGGAAGACCAAAATGGGTGAAATTGTTACTCTCAAACACCCACACACACACACACAATGAGGTGACTTTTGCGGACGATTCTGTAATTGCATTTTTCGATACATTCCTCGCACACGTTCGCGCAAGTGTTTCTGAGTATCCATTTCAAATTTAATTTGATTGAGTCGTCGCTGAAGCGTCGCTTTCCAAAACTCGTGCCCTAAACGCCGAATCGTGAAATCAGAACGGTCAATGTCGGGTACACAGTCGTTTAGGCATGTGTGTTTGTGCTTATAGAACACTTGTGCGTCAAGCGACCAATGAGGTTTAAAGGTGAGTGACAGCTACCAATCAGTTCGAGAGTGTGCTTTACTATGCGCCCGTGAAACACGATCTGCCCCCAACGTGTTCTCAGGTCGAATTCGTACTCCAGACCACGATTCAACAAGAGACGAAGGTGCCACATCGAAAAGATACATTGGCTGCTCATTGTTAGGGAAATTTGCTCACTTGACTAGTTTATTTCTTGAGGCGTTTAATGCTTGGAGGAAGTAATTAAAAACGGTACAAGTTTTAATCCGCATGGATTACGAATGCAATTTAGCACAAATAATCCACTGACAGGAGCGTGCGTGCCTCTAGGGTCGTTTGTTTAAATTATACGACATTTGAGGCTTCTCATCCACTCCTTCCCCCCCCCCTCTTGGCTCCCAGTAGCATTCATTGTTTGAGAATTATATTGTGCGTGCCTTCAAGAGTCATGAGTAATGACTTAAAATGCTAATTAACTCGGTAGGCTTTGGGCTTTTGGAGTGTTTAATTTAAATACGTCATTTCTGAGCCTAATCTCTGAAATGCGTGGAAATGCACAGACTTGGAGCAACTTGATTCTGGATGGTAACTGACATGCCGACTATTGTCAACCCTCAGTGTTCTCAAATTTCAGATGAGAAAGCGAATCAATCTGTGACCGATAAAAGCCAGCCTCAAACAACCCAATAAGTGAAAGCGTTTTGTTTGTACCAACGCAAAATGAACAACGGCAGTAATGATTACCTAGAAGTTGTGCAGTCCGCATAGAGTATGTCGAATTCCCTTGGAGCGATGAGTTTGCAGCGATTTACGCCAGGTTGGATGGCTCCAAGTCCACGGAGGATACGCACCTGTTCCACATTGCAGACAACCGGCTGGATCTCGAGTCGTTTTAACTTCGTGTAGACTGTGTGCAGGCCGCCAACGAAGTGTTTGAGGAAGAGTTCAAAGGCCTGCGGAAGGCAGATCAGAGCGCCTCTGCCTTCGACGTTGAAGGCGGCCACTTGGGCGCCACGGTATTCAATGAGTTGGACGTGATTACTGGAGCTTGCAGAGGGATGCATTATGGGCGCCTGCATCCTAGGGAATTGAGAACGCGTTCGCTATTTCGCCTAGTCTCGTCTCAGCTCCCCCCTCTCCCAATTGCTAGCGCACATACTCAAGTGTGCGCACCAATAAGAAGCGAGTATGAACTGACCAATCAACGAACGTGTAGTGTACACTAACACGCTGGGCGCCTTTAATGGTACAACAAACCTCGGAGTTTTGGCGTGAGGTGATTGGTCCATACGGCGGGTAGAATCTTTCAATTTTCAGTTGTAATGGGCTGAGGTGTGGGTAAAAAAATTGCAGAAATTTATAGGAAAATTAAATGAAAGTTTGAAGGAGTCAATCATTCGTGATTTTATAAACCGAAAATGTGATTAACCTAATTAAACACGTGAATTCGGCGAATATAGCTTATAAAATGTCTGTGACCACTTTTGCTTGGCTACAGGACCTGCAAGCTATCTGTACTTGGAAAATTACGATGTCCAACCCACACGAAATTGTTCGGATAGCTCGTTTAAGGCAAATGCCATGCTGAACTTAATTCAGAATGCCTGCGTAATCCATTCGTCGTTGACAGACAAAAGTTACGAGTTAAATGAGTGGATATCTGAAGGGAAAGTTGGAAGCTAACAACTTCAAAACTGTTGAGAGAACTTAG